>CM076578.1:1131625242-1131752742 GCA_034641835.2 Pinus albicaulis | reverse complement strand
TTTGCAGAGCACCCTTGAATGGAAGAAGCTGCATATGTAAAGAAGCTAGTCCCTTCAGAGGCTGCGTTGGTGATCTCATAGGTGATATAACATGTACTTCAAATTTTGGAAACCTTGCAATGGAAGTCATAGATGATTTTTTGTTGTTCTTTGTCTTAGGGCATGTAGCAACTAAAATGATAGGGGATGATAAACCCTATTCATTGGTTCTGGGGATGATGTCTAGTTTAACCAGTTCATTGGGAATGGTGCCCAAATTGACCTATAACAGTTATCATCTAATTAGGTTTATCACCGTTGTGTAATCTCGCCTTCTTGGAAACATGATTTTCCTCATGTTTGTTTTTAGACGCTTGAGAATATTTATTAATAGGAATGAATTCCTCAAGTGCATCAATCAAAGTTCGTATGCAAAATTTATGCCACTCAAATGTTGACTTTCCTGTTTTCACACCTGTAGTTAGGGAGGATGTTGCATCAGCCACCATTATTCCTAGAAAAATGTCTATCCATGTGTTTTTTATGTAAAGTTCTCTAGAAGATTTTATTTTCTATCTCCAGATAAGAGTTGTAGTCAAAATTAACCACTAGTAGGCTATCGGGTTGTGTTATAACCAGGCCACTAGGAGGAAGAGGCATTCCATTATTTCAAGAGAATTTTGTTCCATAGTTGAGCAAAGATAGTTAAGAGATATAGGAGTTAGAGCACACAAAGAGGATATGTGCACTATAGCATCCCACGGGCCATGTGCATTACTTCTTTGTACCTACATCCATATTTCTAGACAGAGAAAGAGAGCAAAGCAGCCTCAACTTCCAGTTGGGGTTTCTCCCGAAAGGGTTTCCCAGAGAGCATATCTTGTGTCTTATGTGTGCGTGAGCTTATTTTTTCGTTTTATACTTTTCTGCATAAATATTTGGATGCATGCACTAATTACAGTTAAATATACAGATCTTAAAGCTTGATAAAATGCAATAGTGTAAATTTTTCAATATTTTAATATATTATTATCAAATTTGTTGTGAAAAACTTTCCAATGGAATATCCACTGCAGTTTACAGATCAATTTGTAACACCCTATTGGGTTTGTAGTCTCTATGAATTTTTTAATGGTGTGAAGTTCGATTCCATGAAATTTCGTTTTTTCTTCTTTTTTTATATAGATTATAGATGTACATATAAGAAAGATTTTATTTTATCATAAAGGAAGAATGGTTGTAGGTAGTTTCAAAATTGTTATAGACATATATACTAGATGAATTTTATTTTTGTATAATGTAGGAATGGTTATAACTAGCTTCAAGCTACATGATTAATTAAATTATTAAACAATTTTCAGTAACTCCATTGGGTCATATTTAAGGTGGATTAAAAAACCAAGCACAATCCTTCTTTCAAATTTAGCAACATGTATTATGATTCTTTATAATTATAAGGATGTTTTCCCTATGAAAAAATATTATAATTTTTTAATCAATTTATTTTAATTTTTTTATTTTGTTTTACTGATTATATAACCATAAATTATTGTAAATGGAAAATAAGTTTAAATATATTATTTTTCAATATCTCAAAATTTTTATATTTTATATTTGGGGCTAGAGGCGCTCCCAATATAATTGCAGCTTGTGATGTTGTAAAAGCTTATGTAATGTAATGTTGTTTGACTCAATGAAATTATAACCAACATAGTTCCATCTTAACTTCGAATATATCAAGTGTCGAGAGGGATCAAATCTTTCGAGGTGTAAATCTTTCCTCAAGTTTTGCACTCAAAAAAAGTTGTTTTCACCTTGAGGGCTTTGATTCCTCTCGATTTTTGATAGATCTAGAGTTAAGATGGATCTACAGTGGTTGAAAATATTAGTTGCAAAATGAAGTGGTCTCTAGTGATCCCATCAACTTCCATACCCTAAAATTTGACCAAAACCATTTTTTTAGATATATCTTTCAAATCACCTTGAGACTAATCATCTTAAATCCTTCCAATCTTAACCTCGGGAAACCCCGCTTGAACTAGATGAGAAATGGCCTGAAGTGCATAAGAGATTGGTGATGTGAGGTGGGCCCCTCTTAGTTTCACTCTGATATCACTTGAGGCTTTTGCACTTCATCTCTAAGAGTTTGATTTTTTTATAAGAAGGCATACTAGCCTATGTCCACAGGTTTACTATTGATGATGTCCACAAATGTGGGGAAACATAATTTAAATTTCTATGAATGACATCCACAAATGTGGATAAAAATCATTTAACTCTTTGTACAAGGTTCTCTAAAGGAATATGTGTATGTTTCCACGATAACTATTAACAATAATATAGAAATGAATGATAGCTAAAAATGAAAAATTGCTTAGAGAACTTGTTTATAGAGAATGTGTTTGTAACTATGTTTCCAAGAAATACTGTAAATCTATTTTTCTACGCAGAGATATTATTTTGGCTTTGCTTTGAAAATTCCAAATACTTTTCTAGGCGAGTTGGAAGATGTACAAAGATCAAAACAATTAGGAAAATGACAAATATTCCACAAATATTTAGATATATTCTAAATATAAATTAAAAAAAAAACACTTATTATTGATTTGGGTTTCTTCATTATACAAACATTATAACATTTATGACAATATGATCATGAAGAGACAACCAAACAAAGAACACAATATTTTTACCTTGCAAAAATTGATTTGGGGGGAAAACCCAACAACCTTCTTCTTAGAAAAATATTTAGTTCAACAAGAGATACACCAAAGTCAATCTTATGTCACACTAGCTAGCACGATGCCATCACAAGACAACCACAAACATGTCAAGTCATACCTCCTTCACTTGTCCACAAAAATCCTCGTTGAGTAGCTCAGTCAAGATTTTTAACAGGGTTGAGTTTTGACATGATGCCCTTCATAGAAAGGTTCAGAATTAACCTTATTCTCACCACATAAACTTCAAACTTAATCATAGACTTAATCTTTTCAAAAACTTAGACTTGATCTCAAAAATATTGGACCTGCAATAGGATTTTCTTCACACATGCAAGGGGAATCTTCTTTTTAGATATCTCGATTGGCTGCTTCTCCTTGTTCTCAGCATTCTCTTCTAGTCTCCTTCACTCTAGATTAGAAACATTATTATCTTATGAGAGATCTGAATTGGTTCCTTTGATGGAGAACCAATCACTAATTTATATGCACTAGAAGGGGTCTAAATGAGTGTCTCTTGGTGCAAAGTCGACTTGATCACATGTATATTGACTTGAAATTTTGTGGTGTCTAAAATCAAAATTTAAAAATTAAATTATCCACTTTTGAAAATGCCATGAAAAACATGCTTTACAAAAATATTAGTTTGACAAATCAATAAATAAATTCTCTTTTAGCACAAGCATGAAGAACATGCTAAATATAATTTTCCTTTTTTCACAAATATAGTTTATATTTTATCTTTACAAGTAAAAATTGTACATTATGAAGACCGACAATAGCTAAAAAAATCAAGAGGAACTTGATCAGTGATGCAAAGGAGAGACTAATTCTCAGGGGAGTGAAGGTATCAACCTAAGAAATTATTTCTCATATGTGTTTTTCCTTGCTGAAGGGTCTTTAAGGGACCTTATCTCCCTTAAAGCCCTGATGTATTTTTATTTCAAAGCCAAGTGTTTGCAAATGAATGTTGAAAAACCATGCCCCCTACATCTTTGTCTCTCCAATTCCTCCCTAATTAGGTTGGAAATGTTCTTCCCTTTTGAAAGTAAAATATGTGGAATGGATTTTATAATAATTTAATATCTCTAGATTGTTTGTGGTTGTTTAAAAAGGTTGAAGATTAAATCTCGCAGTGGACTAATAGGATTCCTTAGAAGGGAGGGATAATAGTCTTGTTGAATTCCATCTTGGAATGGTGTGTGAAAACTTCAGGTGATGGGAGATTCAAATTTGGTCATTGAGTAGACTTTTAAGAAAAAAAATTGGAAGACATGCTTCAGAATCCAACATTTCAAGGATCTTAAAAAAAGAAGATAATGAGCTAAAAAGAGGATGGTTTGGCCCAAATAGATACTAGTTGTGCAAAATAAATCTAGAGTCAGCTTCTCACATTTTCATTATTGCACATTTATAGTGAAATTCTTATGTATAGTGAAGCTAAATTGACATCAAAAGTCCTATTGGTCAACGGGTGCGTTGGAAGATTATTTCAAAGAATGGTTGGTTGACAAGCTAGTGAAGCAAAATGAAAGTTTCCCTTGGTGGGTGTTGTACTTCTTTTTCCCCAATACCTTTTTATTCATATTAGATATGGCCAAGAAGAGGCTCAAACAATAGGGTTGAATTCACAACCTTGTCCAATTTTCTTGAGTTAGCCTTAGAAAAAGGCGTGCAAAAGCTTCAAGTGACAGGAGATTCAAATTTGGCAATTGACCAAGCCCTTAAGAAAGATTTTGTGGAGGGCATGCCTTAATATCTTCAAGATTCCAACATCCCGAGGAAGGTTAATAAAAGAACATATGAACTATAAAAAGAATATTTGTCTCACCCTATTGGGTTTTGTTGGAACAAGGTTCCCTAAGCTGTGTTTTTTATATAATTTTGTAATATTTGGTCTTGCGTAGGGGTTTTGGGGCTGGTCAAAGCCCCCAATGTTTTGTAATGGGTTAAAGGGTAAACTTAGGGTCTGCAAACCACGGTTTGTGGACCATAGGATAGCAACGACAACGATGATATAAATAGATAGATAATTGGGTCTAGTAGGAAAGAAGAAGTAATATTGATGCTACGTATGAACTGTTGAGATCTGCCTTGGGTTGTTTTGGGGTAAGGACTCCTATTGGCTGTGTGCGCGAAGATCCTTAGTCCTACTGTGTATGGACCCCGCTGGCTGTGTGCGCGGGTTGTGTCTTGGGTTGTAATTGGGTTTTTGGATACTAATTAATGCGGAATATATTTGAAGTATCTTGTGATATCTGGACTGATCGTGTTTATTACTGAAGTACATTTGTGTTATTGATTAAAGCTGCGAATGTGTCTGTGATCTATGATTTAGCTACGATTATAATTTTTTGTGATGCTAATTGTTGATATGCACGTGGATGCGAATGTATTGATCATATATGTTGATGTTAGTAGCTTTGTTGTGGTTACATGTTGATTATACTGTTAAGAGCCTGATAATAGACTCGTTTTGTGTGAACTTGATAGTTCATCGAAGATTTGCCTTAATTACCTACTCTCTCCCAAGGTGCGGAAACCTGGTTCCAGCACCCTCCCATACTACTTCGGGTGAGACCTTGGCCTGCGAAAGTAGGTCATTGCCGAAAGGGTCAGTAGTATAGGGGTTTGTTGGCAAACCTTAACCTCCGAACCTGGCTCAGGACCCCTCAAGCCAACAAATGGTTCTGTTGCTGGGACCGGGAGAATTTTGAGAGAGAGACTGGGTAATGCCACGAGGTCGTTGGACACTTGAGAAATTGGAGCTCGAAGACTGGTTTGAAAGACAGATTCAAGAATTTTTTGTAAAGGAGAATTGCAGCACGAAGCTAACAACTGAGAAGTGGAAGAATAAATACATTTTCACCGAAGTATATGAAATTTTATTTGTAACTTTTGCGCATGAGCTCTAGGAGTGGTTGGCAAGGCTCGTATATTTTCAGATGTGTTGGAAGGACGATCAGATTACACAGTGGACTCCAGAATTGATTCAACGGCTGGAGAAGACTGACAACACGATCACCCGTACGATAGATCATTGGGTGGATATCGTGCTAGGAGGGTTTGTAATGGAATTCACAGTTGATCAGTTCGTATCCTATTCTGAGGCAGAGCTGAGGTTCTTCAAAGGATTCTGGGATAAGTTCTTGAAAACATTGCCATTACTAATTAAAATATTATTGTGTGAAAAGGGAATTATGTGTAGCCACACCGAATGAATGACCTCTGATCAGAGCGAGAGTACAACACGAAGTGGTAAGTATTACCGAACCAACCGAGAAGGGGATAGGTCCATCTACAGCCCATCAAGAGAGTCGACTGCGCACATAGGAAGTAGTCCTCTGGCTACACCGCCTTCAAGTCCGCATAAGGGTAAGAATTTCCCTACACCTCTACCACCACCAGAAGAAGATATGGCCACACACATGAAGCTACCCACTCTCAAGGGCGTAGGAGATGAAGATATGGACCGATTCTAGTTCGTAGCAGAATTAGTATGGACCTCGCAGAATGTGGTTAGTGATATTGTAAAGAGGGCGCAGCTATTCCTTGCCTTTGAAGGAAGGGCCCTAGATTGGTACATGGGGTACGTAGGCTAGCATACAGATCCGTCTATTCAAGAGATTAAGAATGCTTTGAAACAACATTTATAAAAGCCTAAATCCTACTCTCAGCTGGTGGTTGACCTAAAATACTTTAGACAAGGACCCAATGAGTCGGTATGGGAGGCTTATTAGCAGCTGAAGAAGGTTATCAAGGATGGGGAATTTTAGTATGATGACATACAGCACAAGGAATGGTTCATTACCATGCTACTACCTCACCTGCGCAGACCTATGGGTCAGCAAGCGATTGAGATGCAAGAGAAAGCCTTGGAGATTGCTATGAAGCTAGAAGTTGCACCAAGAGATGATGCCCAGTTTTGGGTATAGTAGATCCAGGGACAACTGGAGGCAATGCACCTCAAAATCCAAAATCTACGGAAAGAGCGAGGAAAAGAGGCTAGACTAGACATATGGTACAAAAGATGTAGGGTGTCCAGCCACACCAAGGATCAGTGTCCTCTGCTGGGGGACTACATGCAGGCTGGGGGGCCCAGCCCATTGCATCCTAAAGAGGCTGCGGGACCAAACGGTTCGACGTTATGGTGCACGGACTGCCACGTAGCTGGACTACATGATACCAACCACGGCCTCTGTCTTGGTGCTTATGTTCCAGAATTGAAGCAAAAATGGTGTCAATTCTGCTCATCTATGGGACATGACGAACATAACTGTCAGACCTATGACTTAATGATAGACCGAGGAAACCTATACAGGGTACAGGCTGAGCCTTCTTCACCACTATCTCCCTCAGCTAGAGGAGGCTCCCTAGCTAGAGGCAAGGGAGGGGGAAGGGATGGAGGCGGAGGTTGAGGAAGAGGGCAATTGATCTATTACAACTATGGAGAAATAGGGCACTTCGCAAGGGACTGTCCGAACCCTACATGAAAATCTTGCCGATATTGTAGACAATTGGATCATGTGATCGAATATTACCCAGTACTAATAGAAAAAATGCAGGAAAAACAACAGACAGCAACGCAAAATGTGCAGAGGGTTAAGGTGGAACCGCGGGAAGAGGAACCAAGTATTAATGTCATAACACGCAGTGGCATGGCTACTGGAGGGGATGAGGAGAAATTTGTGGTTGAACCCTTTATCTGGAAGGCTACTATCAAACAGGAAATCTTATACCTATAGAAGGAAAAAGAAACCTTCATCGAAGCTCGCAAAGACTTTACCAAGGATGAGGCATCTACTTCTAAGGCTCCAACAAACCTGAGAACGGATGACGAAGTTAAACCATTCCTACAGGCATGTATGAAGCTGCTACGCAACCAGAAGATGGTAGAAAATCTTCAAGCACTGATAGACAGTTGCGCAGAAAGAACTAACCCTCCCCCAGACGTTAAATATGTTCACAAACTGTACAAGAATAAGAAACACACTAGGCGGGAAATGCGGCTAACAATGCAGATCAACAATTATGAAATGGATCAGGTCATCCTAGATTTGGGATCTGATGCAAACTTCCAGCCCAAATAGACATCGCAGAGGAGAACCTAAGCTGGAATGTTCCACTATACAGTTGTGCATGGCTAACCAACAGAAGATCATACCATTGGGGAGATTGTCAAATATTATCGTAGATATCGCAGGAGTTAAGGTACGCACAGATTTTGAAGTAATTCAGATTATGGTGGATGCAGACCCTTACCCTAAACTCCTAGGACTGGATTTGGCAATAGACATGGGAGGCATTATCAACTTGAAGAAGAGAAGCATGGTTTTTGAGAATGAGGGTACGAGATTGATATTCCCTCTAGACCCTACAAAAGGAGAGCGGTATACAGAGCCTGTGCGTGAGGAAGACGACGTAGGTCATATTTATAAACTCACTGCCTGGGGCGAGGATTGGATTAATCCTACAACTGATGGTGTGCTTTGCTAGGAGAAAGATAGTGAATGCCTCTCTGACTCCGACAGGGAGATTGAAATTGGTAGAATCAGTTACATGATGTGTCTGCGCTATGGTCTTTGAGGATCACAAAGAGCTTCCGATGTATCTCCTCAGAGGTAAGAGAGTTGCCTTATTTTGATGGGTCTGGTAGTATTAAGGACTTTCTGAGAAAATTTGAAGCAAACGTCCCAAGGGAGCGAAGAATGTGGGTGCTTAACCTAGCCATGTGTGCAACCCCTACGTGATGGTAGGAAACTCATAAGGGGGCATTTCTAGATTGGGAGGAATGCCGCGAGATGATGATCCTATGGTTCGAGCCCCCGATTCACGTACGCATGGAGACTTTCCTTGGTCAAGGAGACCCGCGCAAGCACATGGCCGCATGGATGGAGGTATGGTGTGAAAGGACCATGGATGAATGGGTCCACTTGTTTATTCATGCCTTGGGGTCAATCCCCACTGCATGGTATCTGGATGTAGAACTACATTAGCATACCTGCCACTAGCAAACCATGAAGGATGATTTTGTGGGGATGTTCGGGTTGATAGGTGGAACTAAGGCACTAGACGAGGCCCTGTAGGATATAGATGCCCTAGTATTTGATGAATCGCGGCCGCATGTGGAGTACAGGGCACCAGCTTGGGACATGCAGATGCAGGATATTCTTAACTGCCGCAATCTATCAATGGAGGAATGTGATGAAGACCCACGAAATATCACTATACTGGAATTGGAGGGAGAACGCGCAGTTGCTGGACCCTCGCTACAGATTATCGATGTGACCAAGCCTCTTAAGCTAAAATAATTCAAAAACGGAACATAAGAACAACCTAAGCTAGCTAAAATTGGGGACTACTGGGATGATGATACTGTTGGGAAAGTCGTCGAGCTTCTCACAGATTACCAGGACCTGTTTCCTACGAAATTCTCAGAACTCAAGGGGATTACAGGGGACCTAGGGGTCATGTGGATCACTTTAAAACCTGATGTGCTCCCTATTAAGCAGCGACCTTACCGATTGAACCCCAAGTATAAGTAGAAAGTCAGGGAAGAAATTGACAAAATGATAGCCGCAAGTATCATCGAACCGGTAGAACAATCAGATTGGGTAAGCCCTATGGTGGTCTAGGAGAAAAATACTAAAGGAGAAATAAGAATCTTTGTTGACCTGCGCAAATTGAACGATGCCTACGTTCATAACCCCTTCCCTACGCCATTCTCTAACGAAATTCTAGATAGTGTAGGAGGGCAGGAAGCATACTCGTTCACTGACGGGTTCTCGAGCTAACATCAGATCAGGATCGCACCTGAAGATCATAGAAAAGCGACATTCGACATTGAATGGGGATCCTTCGAGTACACCGTCATGCCATTTGGGCTCAAGAATGCCCATACCATCTTTTCACGGGTGGTGGTCACAATATTCAAGGAATTCATCCACAAGTTCTTGGAGGTATATTTTGATGATTTGACAGTATTTGGTTTGGTAAAGAATCGCGTCACAAACCTGTGCATGATGTTGGATGCCTGTAGAAAGCACCAAATTTCCCTAAATATTAAGAAGTGCATATTTTGGGTACGCTTCGGGATCTTGTTAGGCCACATAGTCTGTCGGCAAGGACTAATGGTGAACCCCACCAAGGTAGCAGCTATTTTCAACCTGGAAGTCCCTACAATGGAGAAACAACTGCTCTCTATCCTTGGGCACATGAGCTACTACAGGAAGTTCATTCAAGGGTACGCACTGATCATGGCGCCCATGGAGAAGTTGCTAAAGAAGGACGTTTCGTTTTTTTGGAATGCGTATTGTCAGAAGAGTTTTGAGCTACTCAAGGAAAATATGGTCTTTGCACCTATCTTCATATTTTCTAATTGGGCGAAGGTTTTCCATGTCCATGTCGATGCTTCTTCACCCTGGAAGCTGTCCTTATGCATCCTGGGGAAGGGGACATTGACCACCCGGTTGCATTTGCTATTATAAAACTCTCTAGTGCGGAGCGTAACTACTCCACTACTGAGCGCGAGGGGCTGGCCATGGTATATTCCCTGCAAAAATACTAGAATTATCTGTTGGGGGGCACTCAAGATGTTCATAGACCACTCAGCTTTGAAGTACCTAGTGAATAAGCCCTTGTTGGGGGGAGGGGGGGGAATTTGTCGATGGCTACTACTATTTCAAGAATATGACTTTGAGATCATCGTGAAGCTTAGGAAACTAAATGTTGGGCTGGACCACTTATCCCAAAACGAGAGTGGTGAGGAACCGACCAACCTAGAGGAAGGACTGCCTGATGCACAGTTGTTTGCTATTAAGGTGGTTGATGCACACTTTGCTAACATCATTCACTTCTTAACTACGAGGATGGCGCCTGCAGAATATTCGGTACAACAGAAAAAAGAGTTGGTAACCTATGCAATGGACTTTACCATCATAGCGGGCCACTTGTATAAGCTAGGAGCTAATGAGTTACTACGAAGATACGTTTTGGAGCATGAAAGGCAGGCCATCTTAGCAGAAGCCCACGGTGGCATAGCAGGAAGTCACTACGCAAGGAAAGCGATGGCACAGAATATCTTGAGAGCTGGGCTATGGTGGCCCACACTACATAGTGACTCTCATGACTATTGCAAATCCTGCGACACATGCCAAAAGAAAGGAAGACCATTGTGCAGAGACGAAATGCCATTGCATCCATAGATGGCCCTACAAGCTTTTGACAAATGGGCCATAGACTTTGTTGGGCCCATCAACCCACCAGGGAAGAAGATAGGTGCCCACTACATCATCACTACAACTGATTATGTAACTAGATGGGCGTAAGTGCAAGTTGTAAAGGATTGCACTGCAGACACCACTGCACACTTTATTTTTGAACATATCCTAACCAAGTTTGGTTGTCCAAAGGTCTTAATGAGCAATAGAGGTACACATTTTGTTAATGAGACAATACAGGCTTTGATTGAATAATTTCAGATCCACCACGCCAAAAGTACCCCATATCACCCGCAGGTGAACGGAACTGTGGAAGCTTTTAATAAAATTCTGGAACAGGTGTTGACCAAGATTTGCAATGTCAAGCGAAGCGATTGGGATGTACTTATCCCATCGGTCCTTTGGGCCTATCGAACCACCTGCAATAAATTTACCAGGGAAATACCATTTCGAATGGTTTATGGAAAGGAGGCTATTATTCCCATGGAATATATTGTTCCTAGCCTGTGCATCGCAACCTTTACTAACATGGTAGAGCCTGATATCATGGAGGAGCGTTTAGTGCAGCTCATTGCCTTGGGAGAAGATCGATTCATTTCTAACTTCCATCAGCAAGCTCAGAAGGCCTGGGAAAAAGCATGGCATGATCGACATATTCGGCAAAAGATATTTTCGGAGGGAGAAATGGCCCTGCTATACGATAGTCAGTTTTCAAAGCACCCGGGGAAGTTCTGTCAGCATTGACTAGGTCCCTCTATGGTAAAGGAAATCACTGACGGAGGAGTTGTCTTTTTAGCCACACTGCGCAGTGACATCGCACAAGGGTATGTTAATGGAAGTCGGCTCAAACTATACTGGATCAAATGACTATATGGTCAGCATAGCTATATTGGGCGGCATACGCGTAGCCAGGAGAAAAAATGCAGGCAAGCTTGTTATATGCACAAGGGTCAATCGTAGGTGTGGATGCCTGGGGAGGTGTGTTGGGAGTGCAGGGGTCGATTGCAGGTCTAGAATCCTGAGGAGGTGCACTGAGAGTTCAGGGGTAATATACAATTGCGTAAACTAGCCGTTGGAACAGTAAAACTGGATAAAAAGCAAATGTTACCGTTGAAAGGAGCAAGCAGTCGGAAATTAATGAGGCGATTTCCGAAGATTTTTTATCATTTTATTGATGGTAAGTTTTAGATAAGCCTCACCCAACTGTTGGTCACTATCCAAAGCTATAAAAGCAGGAGGGTAGATCAGAAGTGGGTTCTGTGCATTCTGGGTATCTTGTGCTTTGCAAAATTTTGTAACCATTGTGCTCTTTTAATGTCTGGGCGGGCTACCCCTTCTGATAGTAGCAATCCCGAATTTTTCTTCCGAGTGAGAATGACCACAACCAATCCGACTAAATCGTCGCTGACCATGGCCTCCATTGATGAAGTATTGGAGGTCACCCCTGAATGTGAAGAGGTTGTGTCCACACCAACCAAGGGGAAGCAGGTTGATAAAAATAAGGGTAAATGGAAAGGCGAGGAGCAAGGGTAGGGGAGGGTTGCGAAATGGGTTGGAGGGAAGCCATGCACCTCCCCTCAGAATGTGAAGTCCCCCCGAACGGTGCCCCAGGCACGTTCGCCTAACGCAATGAAGATGTCTTTGTCTGCTCGGGAAGAGGCCTGGATCGCTGAACCAATCACTTGGTTTCTGCCCTATTTTCGGCCTCATCAGCTCTCGGTGCACACACCTAAGAACCTTGAAGGAATGTGCACCTACCTGCAAATGCCACTGATTCCGAGTGAAGTCCCTATAATTGAAGAAGCACATGGCAAGCTCACCTCAATTAAGTTTGATGACCACGACCTGGCCAACCTAGAGGCCTTCCCAGAATTGGCACCTGAGTTGTACCTTGAAAGAGTACTGGAAGATGACGTGCTACGGGTCGTCCCAATGTCGTGGGTGCACGGGCTAGAAAAATCGAGTTTACTAAACTTGCTGCAAATGCCTCATTTTGGCCGATACAATATAACTGAACGAATTGCGTGACAACTGCTAGCCCTGATCCATGACGGCAGCTTATGGATCTGAGACCTCATTCCCATTGATGTTGCCCTCATTCACCTTATTACTAGTATCCCCATGGAAGGGGCGAATCCCATGGAGCGCGTCGGCAAGAAGTATGAGCAATAGATCACCGATAAGGTGCGAGACGACTACCATGTTGAGCGAAATACTAGGGGGTTCATAATCAACACCATTAGTGACCCCAGAGCGGGCATGGGTACTTTGTTGCTGGCATGTAAAATGATGCGCAAGTGCTAGGTTGTGACCGTCCCCGCTTATGTAATTTAGTTGGCTGGCCGCTGCGAAAAATGGATTTGCTTCAATTGGTCCTAGTTCCTTTGCAACAAATTTTTGGAGAACGTGCGCGAGGCCCAGGATCATGGAAGGGCATTCTGCTACTCCTGGTTGCTTCTCCTCATCGTGTTGGTCACATGGGAAGCCCCTGAAGACTCGATCCTCCTTGAGCTCAAGCCAGACATGTGCGAGGGGGCGCGATATGTGAATTTGTGGGATTCAAAGGATGAGCAGCACATTGAGGATAATAAAGTCTTTTGGGTCCTATTTCAGAGCGGACTCGCAACAGCAATCCACTCCCGGCCGGTCTTGTCACCGGCGATCTATGAAAAGTACAAGATCACCGCAGCATTCCAGGTCACGATGCACAATGTGCAGATCTGGGGCCATAAGCATCTGACGTGGGTATCACTGCCTTAAATGGTCGCCGACGAGGAAATCGACTGACTCCTTGTCACTTGGCCACCACACTGGAGACTAGGCCTCAAATCAGGTATAGCTGACACCGCAGGTACAAGTACCACCCCGAAAACCACCCTGCCTGATACCACCAAAAAGGCAGAAGGACATGGCAAGGACACCGAGAAGGGTGTGGATCCGGACTCGTAGTAGGATGTGGACACAGAGGGTCTGGATGTGCAAGGCGTTGATTCCCCACGTGGTATGAAACGGACCACCGACCGTCTCAAAGGACAACAAAAGAAACAATGGGCTACAAGGCCCAGTAGGGAGACTGAAGTTACTTTGACGGAGGAAGACCTGGAGCAGATCGCAGATGCAGTTACCCTCACTTCAGAAGATAGAAGGCTTGCATTGGAAGAGCAACAAAAGGCCACGGTCACTACACTCCAGTCTGAGCTCCAAGCTCTGCAGCTCAAAACCGATACCCTGCAGACAAGCATGATTCAGACGAGGCCGCTCCCAGCAACCAGCAGTGAACCGATTGTCACAATTGAAAGTCGCCTCTGCCCCTTTCCAGGCACAGCGTTCACCTTGAGCCCACTAGCCTTATGTGCACAAGTCCAGGTCTGCGCAGAAGTGCAATTGGATTTGGCCCGACTTCCGCACGAACCGCTGCAGGTCCTCTACACATCCCTCTTCGAGTAGATCCATCACAAATACCGTCGGGTACATCAGCAGCTCAGTTCAGCTGAGCAGACGATCGTGGAAAAAACAGCCGAGGTGTCCCAGGCGTAGGTTGCATGCACCCTTGTTGCCACCCAACAGACCGAGTTGGAACATCTAATCAGTGGGTTATGCGCAGATGTGAATGAGGATATCCCGACCTCTTCCATCCCCCAGGCCAAGATTGAAGGACTCATTGCAGCCTGGATATCCCGACCTCTTCCACCCCCCAGGCCAAGATTGAAGGACTCATTGCAGCCCTGAAGGCCGAGATTCATAATGTCAAGATAGAGATGGAGCAGTAGACTGCTGCCTTACAGGCCAAATTGCAGCAAGAAACTCCACCTAAGGTACGAGCCCAGCGCGTTGCGCTGGTCACGGAAGCTAAAAATTCCATTACAACTCAGATTTCTTAGGGTGCATAATTGTTGGAGACAGTTATGTTGTTGTGGTCTAAGGTGCAGCGCAATCCTCTCCTGCGCAAATTTACTCAAGAACTGCGCCAGAAGGAGGAAGAGTTTGAGCATCTAGAAGCTACTATGTCCACTTTGATCCCAGCTCAATGCCTCGAATGACTGCATATCATCCATGCACTTAGAGACGACCTCGAAGAGCTCCACCACAAAAATAAGGTTCTCAGTAACCACCTCAAGCCTTGGGCCGATGAAGCCCTCAAGCTATCTCAAGAAGTGGATGTTGCAGTTAAACAACTGAACCAGACCCTGGAAAGTGTCATTGCTGCTACTGAAGGTCCAACTTTGTAGAAGTTGGTGGATATTGCACAAAATGCTGTTGCGCGGAGCGTAGGAGTTTTTCCCCCTCTGGTCGCTGCAATCAAGCAACTTCAGGCGAAGATGCAAACCCCACGGCCGCTGTGACTCGGGACGAGTCACAAGATTGTGTTGGGGACCTGTTGGAAAAGGGTTCCCTAAGCTATTTTTTTTATATAATTTGGTAATAGTTGGTCTTGCGTAGGGGTTTTGGGGTGGGTCAAAACCCCCAATGTTTTGTAATGGGTTAAGGGGTAAACCTAGGGTCCGCAAACGGTTTGTGGACCATAGGATAGAAAAGGCTACGATCATATAAATAGATCTAGATAATTGGGTCTAGTAGTAAAGAAGAAGAAGTAAGATTGATGCTATGTACGAACTATTGAGATCTGTCTTGGGTTATTTTGGGGTAAGGACTTCTGCTTGTTGTGTGCGCGGAGATCCTCAGTCCTGCTGTGTGCGGACCCTCCTGGTTGTGTGCATGGGTTGTAATTGGGTTTTTGGATACTAATGAATGCATAATATATTTGAAGTATCTTGTGATATCTTGATTGATCGTGTTCATTACTGAAGTACATTTTTTTTATTGATTTAAGCTACGAATGTATTTGCGATCTATTAGTTAGCTACGATTATAATGTTCTGTGATGGTAATTGTTTATATGCACGTGGATGCGAATGTATTGATCAGATATATTAATGTTAGTAGCTTTGTTGTGGTTACATGCTAATTATATTGTTAAGATCCTGATAATAGACTCGTTCTGTGCAAACCTAATAGTTCATCGAAGATCTGCCTTAATTACCTACTCTCTCCCAGGGTGCGGAAACCTGGTTCCAGCACCCTCCCATGCTACTTCAGGTGAGACCTTGGCCTGCGAAAGTAGGTCATTTCCTAAAGGGCCAGTAGTATAGGGGTTTGTTGGCAAACCTTAACCTCCGAACCTGGGTCAGGACCCCTCAAGCCAACAGGTTTTTAGTGTCTATGATTTTTTTAATGTTGTGGAGTTCGATTCCATGAAATTTCAATTATATATATATATATATATATATATAGATTATGGATGTACATACAAGAGGGATTTCCTTTTTGCATAAAGGAGGAATGGTTGTAGGTAGCTTCAAGATGATGATAGACATATATACTTGTTGGCTCGAGGGGTCCTGACCCAGGTTCGGTGTGCAAGGTTTGCCAACAAACCCCTATATTACTGGCCCTTTCGGCAGTGACCTGCTTGCGCAAGTCAAAGTCTCACCCGAAGTAGTATGGGTGGATGCTAGAACCAGGTTTCCACACCATGAGAAAGGATGGGTAAAGTAAGAAAAGCTGCGCTAGGTCTTGTAATCCCCGATTACCTTGTTCTGCACAGGGTTAATTAAGTCCCTATTCACATCCATGTTCACTAGATCTATATTTATATGCTTGGTATAACATCAACACAGCAGTACATAAACAGAACATAAAAGATATAGATCCAAGAACGCAGCATACAGATCTTTCGCAGCTTAAGGACAGAAAATGCACAATACAACAATTATCAGTAATTCACATAACATTACTCACAGATTCAGTTCTCTAACAATCTTGCACATTCATTCATTCATCAATTATTCCTTACAATTCCCTTCCCAACCTGTGCACACAGCAGCAGGGTCCGCACACAGCTGGACTTGGATCTCTGCACACACAGCCAACAGGAGTTTGTTCCCCAAAACCCAAACAGATAGCTTAAATCACAATTCGCATCAATAGCTCATCATTTCTTATCCTTTACAATACAAAATTCATCTCTATTTATAAAAATCTAGCCTCGACTTTCCTATGGTCCGCAACCCATGGTTTTCGGACCCCTAGTTTACCCTTTCACCCATTACAATGCTTTCGGGGCTTTGACCCGCCCCAAAACCCCTGTGCTAGACTAAATCTAATTAAAAATATCCAAAATGGACCTGTTTCGCAGCATGTTAGGAGACCTTGTTCCAACAGTCCCCCAACACAATCTTGTGACTCGTCCCGAGTCACTGCAGTGGTGCGGCTTTGATTTGTGCGCGCAAGGTAGCTAGAGTGCGGAGGAGCGGTGGGAGCACTTCCTTACTCTGGGCCGCAACTCGTTGCGCAATGTTGACCAGTGTCAAGGAGGCAAGGCCATCTGGAGCTGCGGTAAGCCGTTCTAACATCTGTTGGAGGCGCGCAATGGCAGACTGAGCGTCTTCGGTGAGTTGGAGTGCGGCGTCAGCCCATGGTTTCAACCGTTTTTGAATGACATGCTTGTTGTGGCGAAGGTTCCCAATCCTATCCAAGATGGCTAGACGCTGCGAGGAGATGGTGGAGGGTGAGGAGGCTCTGACTTGACCAGAGCAGCTTCTGCCTGCTGTAATTCCGTTTGGATATGCTGAAGCGTGGAATGGTGTCGCACTGCCATCCATAGTTGTGTAGTTGTTTCGACCAATTGTGTGCCCTGCGTCAGTTGCTCCTGGATAATACACATTGCATCTGTGACCACTGCAATCCGTTGATCCCGTACTTTCAGGGGTATGTCATACTACTGTTGTTTGGCCCAGTCACGATGGAAAACTTCGCCCAACACTTTGGCGTACAATCCTCGTAGCTCTATGCGAGATAGCTACGCTAAATCTATTTGGATGTCCTGATAGTTGGATCAGGGGTGTTGACTAGGGAAATGCGACGGAGTGAACACACATTGCTTCTGCTGGGTGGTATTCTAGAGTTGCGGAGAAGTCGCAGCATGTCCCTGTATCGCAATGTTTCATCTGTGCGTGGCTCACAGACAATCCTTTCTGCTGGGAGCCAGTTCTCACCCCTGTGACTGCACTCAACATTCCCAGGCTCTCTGGTTGGGTCCATCTTAGCAACAAGAAAATGGGCAACCCAGAGAATTTTAATGAGCGCAAAAAACCAATACACAGATAGTAGGAGCATGTTGTAGGGTGAATAAATAGCCTGGTGTGCAATTATCCAGCCAACCGCACACCATCCGGAGCTATTTAATGGTGGAGTAGCCCATTCGTGAGACTGACCATCGATCAGGTGGATCAATCTTACCATAAATGGCTACATTGATGATCTGCCACCTATTGTGCGTACTTGTAAGATCCCTTTTTTATTAAATCGGGATGTGTTGACGGTCGTCCTTCGTGCCTGAGGTCGTTTCCATGGAATGTCAAACCATGGATGGCGCCTGCATGTCGTTCGCGTACGCTGAATGAAGTTCGACGCGAGGTGTGTCTGCAAGTTTGCCATCAGTATTTTCGAGCCATGCGCTTTGCCCTTGGTCAGGACGTCCCTGCACGATAGGGCTGCGTCACGTGTCCTCATGCCATTTATTACTTGAGGCGTCCACAAATTCTTCAAATTACACATGGGTCCAGACAGGTTCGTAACCCAACGCATGCCTAGGTCAGTGGTACCCCGGCAAGCCTGTTTGTGCAAGGTTTGATCACATCCTTGAGTGTTGTATGTCAGCAAGTATTTGTGTAGGTTGACTGACCTCGGAGTCCATCTGGCAACTGGGGTCCCTATGCGCAGGATCACCCTTCTCCAACACTTCTCCTGAGTGAAGAATACCGGTCCTTGCGTAGGTGCTCCACGCAGTGTTAGTGATAGTGCCCCTAGCTTGCATTCCGTGGGAATCTTAGGTTCAACCGTCTTCTGACTATCATCTGCATACTCCTGGCAGGGCAGGTTCCTTACCGTGGTAGAGATGCGACGAAAATTCCTGACAGTCTAAAGACATCGAAGCGCCGAAACCTCGTGCAATCGGCCTTGCCAATTTTCCAGCTCCTCATCAGAGTCAGAAAAACATTCACTGTCCTTTTCCCAGCAGAGAATTCCTTCATCCATGGGGTTAACCCGATCTTCATCCTGCGCAGTTAATTTATAAATGTGATCTAATTCCTCCTCCTCATAGGCTAGCTCTGTATACCGCGCACCTTCTGGTGGATCTAGTGGTACTATGACACGCGTACCTTTGCTTTCAAACACCATGCTGCGCTTCTTGAGATTGATAACACCCCCCATGTCAATTTCCTAGTCCAATCCAAGGAGCGCAGGGTAGGGATCTGCATCTTCCACAATTTCTATGACTTCAAAGTCAGCGAGGACCCTCACCCCTGCAATGTCAACCATGACTTTTGGTAACCTCCCTAGAGGGGTGATTTTTTGTTGATTGGCCATTCACAGCTAGATGGTGGACCATTCTAATTTAGGTTCTCCCATTCGTTGTCATGTCTTCTTTGGTAATACATTCGCATCTGACCCCAAATCTAAAATAACCTGATCCATCTCGTAGTCACAAATCTGCGTAGTCAATCGCATTTCTCTTGTGGTGCGCTTCTTATAGCTGTATATTTTGTGTACATCCTTGGTCTTAGGGATAAAATTGGTCCGAACTGCGCAGGTATTCAGTGGTGTTTGGAGATTTCCTACAGCCTGTGGATTTCGCAGCAGCTTCAGACATGCCTTTAAAAAGGGCTCAACCGCTTCCTCTATCTGAGGTTGCATTAGCGGCTGCATGGGGACTGTCATTGGTGTTTGTTCTTTGAAAGGCACTCCTTCCTGGGAGGCAAGATCCTCTTTTGCTCCCTGGGTGACCAGCCCGCTGCGTGTCATGAATTTTACATAGGGATCCGCCTTTCTTAGCTCGGTTTTAACTCTTTGTACGTTCTGCGTAGGGGTGGGCTTCTTTTCTTGCATCTTGGATATTAAAATTGGGCAGTCCTCTACCTCATGGTACAGCTACCTACAATATTTGCATGATGGCCTAGTGGGATTTGGGCATTCTCTGGCAAAGTGCCCTATTTCTCCATAGTTATAACAGATTAGCTACCCACGTCCTCGTCCTGCGCTTCCTCCCTGACCTCCTCTGCCTCTGGCCGGTGATCCTCCAAAGTGCGCAGAAAGTCTTGGCGACACAAGGTCTGATTGTACCCTATATAAGTTCCCACGATCCATCATTAAGTCATAAGTACGACAGTTCTTCTCATCATGTCCCACTGATCGACAGAATCGGCACCATTATTGCTTTAGTTCTGGGACATACGCACCTAGCTGAGGGCAATGGTTCGTATCATGTAGTCCTGCTACCTGAAAATCATCACAACATAGCGCAGATCCGCTTGAACCTGGTCGTAATAGGATGGGTTCCCTACTTGCCCCTGGGCATACTAGACTAGGTCCTCCTTCTTGCATGTAATCCATCAGCAGAGGGCACTGATCCTTCGTATGGCCAGACACCTAGCATCGTATGCACCAGAGATCTGTGCAACCATCCTTTCCTCACTATTTTCGCAAGTTCTGTATCTCCATATTCATAGCCCCAAGTTGTTCCTGGATCTGTTGTGCCCCTGCGGATGTATCCTCTCGGGGGGCAGCCTCTAGTTTCATAGCAACTTCCACAGCCTTCTCCTGCGACTCAAAGGTTTGATGACTCATTAGCGTGCGCAGGTGAGGTAATAACATAGTGATGAACCATTTTGTATGTTGTCTATCATCATATTCGAATCCTCCTTCCCTGATTTCTTTCTTTAGTCGCTTATCAGTCTCCCATACTAACTCAGACGCACCTTGTTTGAAGTCCTTTACTTCTGCTACCAACTGGGAATAAGATTTCGTCTTCCTAAACTGGTGCTTCAAAGCGTCCTTGATATCTTGAATATATGCACTCCCATTTTGGGCAATAGACCGCATATACCAGTCCAGGGCCCTATCCTCGAAGGCAACGACAGCTGCGCCCTTTTTACCGTATCACTCGCCACATTCTGCGCAGTCCATACAGAGTCTACAAAGAACCAAAACTGGTCCATATCCTCATCTCCTACCCCCTTGAAGGTAAGTAGTTTCAGATGCGCAACCATATCACTGTATAGGGAGGGTGGCGGTATAGGCAAATTCTTACCTTTGCGCGGTCTAGGTGGTGATGTCGCTGGGGGTTCTTGCGCAGCTGGTTCCTGCAACAGATTGTAGGTGGATCTCCCTCCGTCAAAGTTGGTTCGATATTTTTTACCACTGCGTGTTGCGCTCCCGTCTAGATCCGAGGTCATTCAGTTAGTATGACTACACAGAATACTCTTTTTGCACAATAATTTCTTGATCAGCAACGGTAACGTCCTCAGAAATTTGCCCCGAAACCATTTGAAGAATCGTCGTTTGGCCTCAGAGTATGATACAAACCGATCAATGGAAAATTCTGTCACAAATCCTCCCAGCACACTATCCACCCAGTGATCCACCGTACGCATGATAGTATTATCAGTTTTTTCCATCTGCCCGAGCGGCTCTGGGGTCCACTGAGGGACTCGCTCGTCCTTCCAGCACTTCTGGAATTCCACAAGTCTGGCTAGCCACTCCTAGAGTTCAATCGCAAAGGTTACAAAGAATATTTCGTAGCTTTCAGTAAGAATGTACCTATTTTTCCACCTTTCCGCCGTTAACTTTTCACTGCGATTTTATTTTACTTCGAACTCCTGGATCTATCTTTCGAACTAGTCTTCGATCTCTTTTCTTTCAGGCTTCCAGTATTCTCTTGTCATTACTCGATTCCTCTCTCAGACCTCTTCCAGTCCCGGCAATGGAACCATTTGTTGGCTCGAGGGGTCCTGACCCAGGTTTGGTGTACAAGGTTTGCAAACAAACCCCTATACTACCGGCCCTTTCAGCAGTGACCTACTTGCGCAGGTCAAAGTCTCACCCGAAGTAGTATGGGTGGGTGCTGGAACTAGGTTTCCGCACCCTGAGAAAGGATGGGCAAAGCAAGCAGAGTTGCGCTAGGTCCTGTAATCCTTGATTACCTTGTTCTGCGCAGGGTTAATTAAGTCCCTATTCGCATCCACGTGAACTAGATCTATAGTTATATGCTTTTTATAACATCAACACAGCAATACATAAATAGAACATAACAGATCTAGATCCAAGAACGCAGTATACAGATCTTTCGCAGCTTAAGGACAGAAAACGCACAATACATCAATTATCAGTAATTCACATAATAGTACTCACAGATTCAGTTCTCTAACAATCTTTCGCATTCATTCATTCATCAATTATTCCTTACAATTCCCTTCCCAACCTACGCACACAGCAACAGGGTCTGCACACAGCTGGACTTGGATCTCCGCGCACACAGCCAGCAGGAGTCCATTCCTCACAACCCAAACAGATAGCTTAAATCACAATTTGCATCAATAGCTCATCATTTCTTATCCTTTACACCACAAAATGCATCTCTATTTATAACAATATAGCCTCGACTTTCCTATGGTCTGCAACCCATGGTTTTCGGACCCCTAGTTTACCCTTTCACCCATTACAATGCTTTCGGGGCTTTGACCCGCCCCAAAACCCCTGTGCTAGATTAAATCTAATTAAAAATATCCAAAATGGACCAGTTTTACAGCATGTTAGGAGACCCTGTTCCAACAATACTAGATGAATTTTATTTTTTTATAATGGAGGAATGATTATAACTAGCTTCAAGCTACATGCTTAGTTAAATTATTAAACATTTTTCAGTTTGGATATGTATAGTAATCAAAAGACTTGTGAAAGAGTGGTAAGTCCATTGGGTCAGATTTAAGGTGGATTGAAAAACCAAACACAATACTTCTTTCAAATTTAGCAACATGTATTTCAATTTTTTATAAATATAAGGATTTTTTTCCTCTGAAAAAATATTATAATTTTTTTATTTTTTTCTTTTAGTGATTATATAACCATAAATTATTGTAAATTGAAAATAAATTTAAATTTATTAATTTTCAGTATCTCAAAAAATTTATATATTATAATTGGGGATAAAGGAGCTCCTGAGTATAATTGCAACTTGAGATTTTGTAAAACTTTATGTAATGTAATGTTATTTGATTCAATCAAATTAAAACCAACATAGATTCATCTTAACTCCGATCTATCAAATGTCGAGAGGGATCAAATCTCTCGAGGTTTAAATCTTTCCTCAAGTTTTGCACTCAAAAAATGTTTTGCACCTTGAGGGCTTTGATCCCTCTCGGTGCTTTATAGATCTTGAGTTAAGATGGATCTACGCTAGTTGAAAATATTAGTTGGGGAAGGCAGTGGTCTCTAGTGAACCCATCAACTTCCATACCCTAATATTTTACAAAAACCATATTGCTAGATATATCTTTTATATCACCATGAGACTAATCACCTAAATCCTACCAATCTTAACCTCGGGAAGCCCCCCTTGAACTAGGCGAGAAATGGCACAAATTGCAGAAGATATTGGTGAGGTGAGGTGGGCCCCTCTTAGTTTCACTTTGATAGCACTTGAGGTTTTTTCACTTCATCTCTTAGAGTTTGAGTTTTTTTATAAGAAGGCATACTAGCCTATGTCCACAGGTTTACTATTGATGATGTCCATATGTCCACAAATGTGAGAAAACATCATCTAATTTCTATGAATGGCATCCACAAATGTAGAGAAACATCATTTAACTTTTTGCACAAGGTTCTCTAAAGGAATACGTGTATTTCCATAATAACTATTCACAGTAATATAGAAAATAATGATAGCTAAAAATGAAAAATGCTTAGAGAACTTGTTTATAGAACTAGCAATTGACCCTAAAGGTGCAAAGGTGCACACCGAAGGAATAGAAGATTTTGGAAGATCATATCGCCAAAAATAGAGCCCATTATTGAATGCATGCGCATAAGGTCCGCCAAACTCTCCAATGCAAATGCCACAAGGCAAACCCACTGCTCACAACCTATGCATGAGCACAAATTGTTGACAGACGTTTCCCTAAGTGTGTCATGCCCGACTATCTGCCTTTTGTCTACCACACAATGCCGCTAGTCCCAAATTTTCATCAAAGCATGAGATCAATCTTCGTCGAGGGCCTAGAGCCCAGTGACTTATTCCCCAAGCCGCACAATGGGTCTCAAGCAATGACCACTAAAATCATCTTGATTTTCAACTAAATTACATTGAAAACTTCAGTGTTTTGTTTTACAAGGAGAGTAGAGCGGTAGGAACTTAGTAATAAGGCACTAACATAGATGATGATGATGATGGTATTGATTTGTGCCTTCCTCATGGTGTTTGGTAAGGAGAAAAATACACAAATTTTATCCTGGGAACTTTTATCAATTTTGTATGGAAACTTTATTACAAGCACTTTCCCAACTTTCAATCACTTTAAGTCATATATCTACATACAAAAAAAAGTGATAAAATTAGTACAACATTATCAGATAAGAAGAATGGCACCACTTTTAATACCCAAAATTTATTTCAGTCTAATTCTTTTCTCACCCTGTTCTTTGTATAATGCAAGTAATTGAGCTTGCATTATGTTGTCGCTCCTAGAGACAGCCTTGAGTTTTATAAAGACCAATGCCTAGGACATCTTAAATGCAAGGAGCATATGACTCAACTGACTGCATTTGGAAATGTTTGGCTCTCATGCAACTATCACTGAGATGAATGGTTTTAATAAGGGTGGAACCAAGACCCCAAAGTTAAACACAGCAACTAGGAAAAATGCAGAAACTGAGTACAAACTACAATAAGTAAATGCATCAGACAGCTCTAAAACAGAACGCTGTAAAGGGGGCTGACTTCTAAAATGAATACACAATTATCAAGTTATATATGAGCGATGACTATAGCAGAAGATTGAGTAAGATATCAACTATAACCGGGCTCATCCAAGGATAATAATCCATATATACTGGGCTTATTCATAGATAAGAATCCATATATCTGGGCTTGTTCAAAGATAAGAATCCATTGTAGTTAGTATCGGAAAAAGGTGGAAGAGATAGGAAATGAAACAAAGTATCATGCCTGAGCCATATTTAAAGCGCTATAGATGAGTAAATGTGAGTATCTAATATTATAAATTCATATTTAAGCATGGGAGCACTCGCATTCCAGAGCATTACATACAAGAAATGTGGAGAAATATGAAATGAACATTTGTATTAAAAAACATGGAAAAGAGTTACAAACTGTGAATCATTTAGAGCGGAATCCCCAATTCCAAAAAAACTTCTTATTACTGAGTCCCTACGGGATCTTCAAACATTCACTATCAAAGCTCATACAAAATACATACAGAATACTCGAGCTAGTCAGTCCTTTGGAAAATTTGGAACCTTTTGTTAGTGTTTTCTTCCTGTTTTTATAACCTCTTATTCCTATGCGTGAGAAGATATTTTTGGAAAATATCTTCCCCGCATGCCTATATGCTGTTATAGGTCTAAATCAAAAACATAAATGATGATGAGGTAAAACTCCCTCTCATCATCTTACAATGCAGGCCTAAAGCAGTTTCTAACTGAAATGTAAACAATTTACTGAACTGAAAGTGAAAACTACAGGAGTGAAATAAGGATTTCACCTGAAATGACAAGGCGAAAAGAACATGAGGTAAAAAGGCCAAATAGGCCCAATCATGAATGATCATTGCTAATTGATGAGGTGGAGCCCCTGTCGTTGCTGACGAAGGCAATACCGTTAATCGTGGGAGAGGTAGCCTACTTTGCTAAAGAATGAGGTACTACTAGTAGTGGAAGAGATGGCCTTCTGTGCTGGAGGTTCCTGTAGAATGGCCAATGGTCATGATCCATTGACTTGGACGTGGAATTGAACCTCTTCATCTTTTTTCTCTGCTTTCTAGGCATGGAGGATCGTCAACCTCAGCCCTTTGTCACTGGTGTTTGGCTGTGGGAGGGCCTGCAACATTAAGCCACCATTTTAAACCTGCATACGACGATAAACTTGTTATGAAATCTTACGTTTATGGTTTGACTGCTTCAGATGGCTCAGCGAGGGGTTATGGAGCGATGTGGAGGAAGTGCGAATGCAACGATGGAAGGTAAAACCATGGCGGAGGTGAAAACCAGGGTTTAAATTAAAATATGGCACGAAAATATGATGGGCGGTTTTGCGAGAAACCGCGAGTGGTTTTCACGCAGGGTCAAGGTGGTTAGCGGTAATGGGCCAAATGAACACGATACAGCTTGGTGGCTGGCGCATGTCCATGGGAAAACTGCCTATTTCGTGTTCAAAATGTACTATGGAGGGGTGTAGGAGAAATGAACGCGAAAATGAATGCAGACCGTCCGATTTGGGGAAAACAACGGTGGAGATTGAATGGAAGCACGATGAAAAGCCCAACGTGGTTGGGTGGGACCGGCGGGATTATATGGGAGGAGAACTGATGGCCATCAGATCTGGAGAAGGTCAACGGCTGAGATCAAACGTGGGGGGATGGAGGGTACGGACGGGTTTGCGGGTCGGGTGCCTCCACAGTTAATATGGACCGTTGGATGAGGATCTTCTGCAGTCAAACAAGTCAACTGCGGGGGCACTGGGGAGTAGAGGCCATTTTGGTCGGGTGCCCCCGCAGTGATCCTGCACCGTAGATTCGGGTTAATCAGACGGTGGAGGATGCATTGCGGAATCGCACAAAGACATGAATGGTGCGAGGAGAGGGGTGAAAGGCGAATGCGGCGATGAAGTGATGACCGTCCGATCAGGAGGATCGACGGCTTGGATGGTTTTGGAGAACAACAGGCATAAGGGGCTTAGACGGGAGGAAAGCGATAATGCGATGACGCGAGAGCCATTAGATCGGGGATGAGATCAACAGTGGAGATAAATTGGAGAAAAGTGAGCGGGGTGAAAGGAAAAGGTCCACTTGTCGTTGGATCAGGAGGATCAACGGGTCCATATCATATCACGGGGGACGACAAATGGATGAATGAGGCGGAGGACAATGATACAACAAGACAGCGCTCACCATTGGTTCAGGAGGATCAATGGTCCAGATAATATCATGGGGGACGACAAATGGATGAATGAGGCAGAGGACAGCGAGATAGTGCTGACCGTTGGATCAGGAGGATCAACAGTCCAAATCATATCGCGGAGGACGAAAAATGGATGAATGAGGTGGAGGACAGCGATATAGCGAGACAGCGCTGACCGTTGGATCAGGAGGATCAATGGTCCAGATCTTATCATGGGGGACAAAAAATGGATGAATGAGGCGGAGGACAGTGATATAGCGAGACATCACTAAACGTTGGATCAGGAGGATCAACGGTC
This sequence comes from Pinus albicaulis, assembly GCA_034641835.2. Taxonomy (NCBI): domain Eukaryota; kingdom Viridiplantae; phylum Streptophyta; class Pinopsida; order Pinales; family Pinaceae; genus Pinus; species Pinus albicaulis. The sequence continues at coordinate 1,131,725,494 of CM076578.1, read as the reverse complement.
CAGATCATATCGCGGGGGACAACAAATGGATGAATGAGGCGGAGGACAGCGATACAGTGAGAAAGCGCTGACTGTTGGATCGGGAGGATCAATGGTCCAGATCTTATAGGAGGATCGGCTATCGGCGAAACAGAAATCTTGGAAGCGGGAACTTGGAAAGAGCGACGTGCGATCACCGATGGGCTTAGCGCTCGGTCGTGGGGCCCGGTCTCATGGCAGAAAAGGGGTTTGGGCTTAAGCCAAAAGGCACTTAGAGGCCTGATATTTTAGAATGAGCGCTTTTAAAGCCAAAAGGTGGATTTTTAGCCTTTTCATGGGTTTCGATAGGTGAAAAAGGGGCTTTGATAGTCTATACAGTCCTTGTTGTATTTTCTTTGCAGAAAAAAAGCTCCTTATCATTAGACATTCCAGCTCGGTGAGGGATGTCATAACAACATTGGCTCCACTTGGGGACGACCTGTTTGTCCTCGAACACGTCGAGAAATCCACAGACCATCTGTTAGCCTTCTTCTTGTGAACACAGTCCCTTGATGCCTTCTCTTCTTTCTTCATGACAAATCAAAATAGCAAACATCATAATAAAAGCAACTGAATAATGTACAATATCATACAGCAGACCTTTCGGACTGAATCAATACTGGAAAAAGGGTTTTAAGAATTTCCCATTCACAGGGGCTTCGAGCAGATCACCCTGCAAATTTTCCAATCTGAAAGTATTGTTTCCTCCAGCTTCTGCAATTTTGAAAGGTCCGAACCATAGAGTATCGAACTTTCCATGCTTTCCTTTCTCAGCCCTTCTTATGTCCCATCTTAGCACCAGATCTCCGACCTGCATCTCTTTATCTTTAGCATGTTGATCGAACAGGTCTTTCATTTTCTCTTGGTACTCAGTCAACCTCTAATTTACTCGACTTCGAGTCTCTTCTAGCTCTACTAACTGATTTATTCTTATGGTAAGATCGTTTGGTTCCTCTTGACAATCCTGCATGAATCTAGCCACAAGTAAGGCCAATTGTATCGGGAAAACTGCTACTCTACCATAGACCAATTCATATGGGGATTTGCCTGTTGACCTTTTACTAGTGATTTTGTTTTCCCATAGCGTGAACTTGAGTTGTGAATCCCAGTTCTTCTGGTTTTCATTTATGGCCTTTTTCAATGCCCTTGCCAAAGTTTTGTTTGAGGATTCTGCCAATCTGTTTCCCTACGGATAGTATGTAGTAGAGTGTCCTAACCCAATATTATAGTGTTGGAAAAAACTGATAAATTTGACAGAATTAAAAGCCTGAGCATTATCTGTGACAATCTTAGCAGGGCAGCCAAACCTTGAGATAATGTTATCTTCTAGAAACTTGATCACCACTATGTGTGTAGCATTCCTTGCTGGCATGGCCTCTACCCATTTAGTGAAGTAATCGATGGCTGTTAGTATCCACTTGTGTTTCCTGCTTGAGGCAAGATGAATTTCGCCGATGAAATCGATTCCCCACTGTTGGAAAGGTTCTTCTATGTGCACCGGGATCATAGGCAAAGGTGCGAACTTCTGCCTTTCAGAAAATTTCTGACATTTTTCACAGGCCTTTACCCGAGCATAAACATCTCTGAAAAGTCTAAGCCAGAAGAAGCCTACTTTCAGAATTTTGTGTGTTGTGGCCCTCCAGTGGTATTGGCCACCACAGATGCCCTTGTGGAATTCCGCCATCACCTCTTCTACTTCATTTTCTGTGAGACATAAATTAGTATGCCCAATGGGTCCCTCCAGTACAAACAGCCATTTGCTACGATGAACTTCTAAGATTTTAGCCTCAGTGTTCTATACTTTTTCTTATCGCAGCTTGGAGGACATCTAAGAGTTAAGAGGTATTCTACAATTTCTTTGTACCATGCACTGAGAAGGTACTTCATATGGGTCTTTTGTGTAGTAGTTTCTATCCCGTGTTGCTCGTCTGCTCTTCCAGGCTCTTCATTGACCACCATAGACAAATTTATCCCCAAAGCCTGACAGTTTGATTCGGAAAGGATCTTGGCTAATCCCTGTCCCTTTATTAGCTTAGTGGGGCGTATCTCCAACTCATACTCATATATCTTGGCTATCCATTTTCCTCTCTTTCCTTCACTATCTCCCTGAATCAAGATGTCTTTTACAGCCGATGTGGATACGAATGTAGTTATAGCTAACTGCAGTACATACATCTGAAAATCCTTCAGAGATTTGACCAAGGCATAAGCTTGTTTCTCTAGATTGTTATATTTTAGCTCAGCGTCGCGAAGCACTTGGCTGAAAAAGGCAATAGGTTTTTCATGACCTTCCTCATTTTGCTGCAATAATACAACTGTGACGGTGTGGGGAGATGCAAACGAAAATATTATGAAGGGTTTTGCATAATCCGGTCCTGCTAATATTGGGGCTTTTGCGAAAGCATTTTTTATTCTATTAAAATCTTCCCGTGACTCAGTAGTCCATTTTACTTCATTATCCTTCTTCAGCATCTCAGTTATGTACCGGACTATCTCTGCATAGTTCGATATGAATCTTCTCAAGAAGTTGATACGTCCAAGAAAAACTTGGACCTCTTTCTTGTTTCTGGGCAAGGATATACCATTTATGACTTCTACCATTTTCGAGTCAATTTTTACCCCTGGCTTTGTTACAATATGCTCCAACAGTTTACCCTCTTCTAAAGCAAACAGAGATTTTTGAGGGTTTAAAGACAATCCATACCTGCGGCACTTGTCAAAGGTTCTGCGCAAATGCTCTATATGTTCATCATCGTCCTTTGAGAAGACTGTGATATCTTCCAGGTATACCACCACGAATTTGTCTTGTTCCCCCACAAAAGCAATGTCCATGGCCCTTTGGAATGTACCTCCCGCATTGATCAATCCAAACAGCATTCGAGCATACATAAACGTTCCCCAAGGAGTGGTGAATGCGGTTTTCTTTTGGTCCTCCGGAAGCACTGCTACTTGATTGTACCCAGAAAAGCCATCCATCATAGACATTCGTGAAGATCCTACCACCTTCTGCAATATATGGTCCATCTTGGGCAGCGGATAATTGTCTTTTAGAGATGCTCTGTTCAAGTTCTGAAAGTCAACACACAATCTTATTTCCCCGTTCTTCTTTCGAACTGGGACCAAGTTGGCCACCCATTCATAATATCTTAATGGCACAATAATCTTAGCCTTCAACAGTTTCTCGATTTCCTTTTCTATGGAAGGAAGGAGTAAAGGATTAATCTGTCTTAATTTCTGTTTGTGTGGCTTAGCATCTCCTTTTAATGGAATCTTGTGCTGGATAATGCTAATATCAAAGGTCTTCAAATCTTGATAGGACCAGGCAAAGACATCTTTATATGTCTGAAATAGCTTCCAATATTGCTCTTTGTATTCTTCGGGTACCTTATTAGACAATTTCACTAGCTTTGGATCAACCTCTGTGCCAAGGTTTAGGTCATCTACCCGATTTTCTTCAACGATCTTGTTTGCCCTGATGGGGACATCATTCTTATCGAACAACCTCTCCAGGGGGACCAGTCCTCTGGGTATTACATTCCCTTTGAGTTGCAGCGCCTTGTGCCCAGCCATGGTATCCTGCCATTTATTCTGAGGAAGGTCCTCAGTCTCCTCCTCGCCAACATCTATGTCCATATTGGAGAATTCCCCAACAGTCTCCATGAATATTTTCACTTGCTCTTCATATTCAAACACCTGCCAGTGTTTGACATTGTCAGGGATGGAAAGACGGTAATGAACCTCTATTTCATACCTCAAGAGGGGGTTCTGAGGTGGTCGAAAAGTGCTTGCAGCTACTGCGAGAGAGTCCGCCATTCTGTTCTGGTCTCTTAGCATGAATTGAATATTGAATGTTGAGAAGAAATTCTCTACCAAGTCCCATACCTCATTTCTGTAAGCCCTCAGTCATGGGTGCTTAGCTTGACATTGATTTCTTACTTGTCTCACCACCAGTTCTGAATCTCCCAAAACCTTCAAGCTCTGAATATTCATATTCTTTGTTGTTTGTAGACCTAGAAGCAAGGCTTCGTATTTGGTCACGTTGTTCATGGCTTCATATTCCAATTTAAAAGATAATGGCACCAGTTGTCTAGTAGGGGAGATAAGGAGAATCCCAGCTCCATTCCCTTCCTTTGAGTTGGCTCCGTCAAAGTGTAAGGTCCAAATCCCACCTTCTTCATTACTTGAAGACTGCTCGGTCTTTACTTGAAAAAAAGATGGCTCCTGCAAGTAATCATGGTCTTCCTCAAGCATTAGCCAAGAAAACTCACCCTCTTTGTTGTACACCAGTGAATTTACTGAATTATCAGCTTTAGTGACCATCTTCACAAACCTTGTTTCTCAGTATAATCTCCTCTCTTGGCCTCCAAACACAGGGATGGTCGCATAGGTTAGGCCCAGTTTTATAGATCCTTCGATTTTTGTACCTCATGATCTTGATAACATCATCCCAAACCGAGCTGGGATGCCAGCCACTACTATGTCCATTACCACGCTTTTAGCTGGGATTTGGGCTAGGTTTACCACCAGATTCTTGATCATCCCCAAACATTTGACTCTTTTAGAATCAAAAGAGTAGAGATATTTATATGGTCGAGTGATCTGCAACCCCAATTGCTCCATCATCGACAGAGGTAATAGGTTATGGGACGCCCCGGAATCTAGCATACAGTTGTGCAACATCAAATCATGAATTACTAAAGAGACATAGAAAGGAGGAGTTGAAGCATCTAACTCCTCAACATGAGGACCGAACATGACCATAGGCCTTTCTTCCTAGAGGTTTAAACTATCAGGGATTGGGGCTGCTCCTTGAGGAAGCATGAAAGAAGACACCTGAGACTGGTAGGTTGGTTGTTTCAGTAGTTCAGTCAAAGGGACGGGAATTTTTACTTTTTCCAGCTCTTTCTGAAGGCTAAACATAGGAGGAGGCTTCTTTGCGAGACTTTACTTTGTCTCTTTACTCTCGGCTGGAGGTTTTTCTTCCTTTGGGATAGGCTTGACTTTTGCAATTGAGTTGGGGACTATATTAGAAGAAGATGGAACAGAGACATTAGGATGCAAAGGTTCGGTCATAGGTTTCTTACCTTTATCTCCGACTTTCTGAAAAACTGTCTCCTTCTGAGGCATTTCTTCTTCTTGTTCTTGTGTGTGGGTTCTCTTTCTAGAGGACCTGAGATCATATTTTCTATGAAACTGTGATTGCATGAATTCTACAAATTGTTTACAGTAATCATCGATCTTTGGATATTTAGCAGCACTTGTTTTTTCTTCTTCTTCTTGCAAGGAAAGCTCCACTCCTTCACCTTCTTGCAAAGAAGACTCAACTTCATCGTCGTCTGAGTAAGAAAGATATTGATCATCTTCCCCATCGGGAATGTCTTCGGCAGGGCCATCCATCTACCCTTCCAGATACAGCGGAGGCTGTATGTGATCCTGTTGCTCCTTCTGATCTCTTTGCAATATTTGAAGAGGAGGCTTTCTATATTGTGGGTTAAATCCTCTGTTTGGAGCAGTTTGGAATGGATTGGAGGATGAGTTCTTTGCCTCGAGCTCAAGCTTCACCAGCTTGCTCGAACGGTTCTTGATCATTTTTCTCATTTCCTCTATTTTGTAATCTGCTACCTCTCTATCTTGACTTGAGGTAGACGCTTCTTCTTTCCCTCTCCGCCTAGCATCATGGTCTGACCTCCCTTTTGATTTACCCGTAGAAGCAAATTTGGTTTCCACTTCCAATGCATCAGTCTGGGCTTCATCCAGAGTAGCAGACTTCCTTTCTCTTAAAGAGAATCCGAATTCTGAATCAAAGGCTGCTACAAACACCACTTTAGTAGCAATCTGGTGAGGCTTCATTTCGGCTGGGAGACTTGTATATAATTTATTAAACCTCTTGATGAATTCGGACACATCTTCATTATGTCTCTTTCTAAGTGCGTTGAATTATGTAAGACAGTATCTGTGGTCTTTCTTCTCCCCATTTCTTGGTGAACGCATTTTCCATTTCCTCCCAGTGATTAATGGAGTGGTCCCCCAAGGTTTTGAACCATTTTCTGGCCTCTCTGTCTAGAGACTGGACAAACAATCTCAACACCACATCCAGATGTTCAACATTGAAATTTTCTGCGAAGGTGAAAAAAACTTCCAGGTGTTTCTGAGCTTCAGTATCATTTTCTCCATTGAAACGAGGTAGGATCTTTAAGTAATCCCGAGGTATGTCGTTCAGGATCTGAGGCAATGCCAGGGGGGCATATTTGTTCAGTAGGAAGCCAGGAATAACCATCGGAGGTTATGGAGGTGGCGGGAGAGTTTGATGTGTAATAGGAGGTGGTGGAAGAGAAGTATGTATGACAATGGGGATATACTGAACAACGGTGTGAGGGGTTGATTGAACCGTTGAAATATGAGAAGTGGAAACCTCTGTGACTTCTTTAACTTCTTCGGCTTCGGGAGTGGGATGCAGAAAGAAACCTGTGGTATCTACAGATTCAGCCTCATCTTTGACTTCAACATTTTCCAAGGAGGAGCTATCTGAAGTATAGTCAAGGGTTCTTGCAGTAGAATCAGGACCTTGATCTTGAGCTAATTGAGAGGAGGATGGAGATTCTTCCAGGGAGAATCTGGGAATATCTATATAAGCTGATTGTCTTTCTCTCCAACTTCTCTTGTGCAATATCTTCTCTGGATCAGACACTGAAGGTGTTCTCAACTAGGATGTGTCTAACCTCAGGTGTGGCTTTCGGGAAGCCAGGACTGCAAATAGATTTATGTTTGAATGACAGTGGAGTCGCCAAGGTGAGGGATCTACAACTCCCAACCCTTCCTGTTCACCTATTCTGAAGGGTGGATGAATATTTGTCGAGGCCTTGGGATTTAGTTCTTTAAATTCTTTCCCCGGCAACGGCGCCAGAAAGATGTTGTAGCTTCTAGAGACAACCTTGAGTTGTATAAAGACCAGTGCCTAAGACATCTTAAATGCAAGGAGCATATGACTCAACTGACTGTAGTTGGAAATTTTTGGCTCTCATGCAACTATCACTGAGATGAATGGTTTTAATAAGGGTGGAACCAAGACCCCAAAGTTAAAAACATCAACTAGGAAAACTGCAGAAACTAAGTACAAACTACAATAAGTAAATGCATCAGACAACTCTAAAATAGAACGCTGTAAAGGGGGCCGACTTCTAAAATGAATACACAGTTATCAATTTATATATGAGTGATGACTATGGCAGAAGATGGAGTAAGATATCAACTATAACCGGGCTCATCCAAGGATAAGAATCCATATATACTGGGCTTATTCAGAGATAAGAACCCATATATCTGGGCTCGTTCAAAGATAAGAATCCATTTTAGTTAGTATCGGAAGAAAGACAGAAGAGATAGGAAATGAAACAAAGTATCATGCCTGAGCCATATTTAAAGCACTATATATGAGTAAATGTGAGTATCTAATATGATAAATTCACATTTAAGCATGGGAGGACTCGCATTCCAGAGCATTAGATACAAGAAATGTGGAGAAATATGAAATGAACATTTGTATTAAAAAACATGGAGAAGAGTTACAAACTGTGAATCATCCAGAGCAGAATCCCCAATTCCAGCAAAACTTCTTATTACTGAGTCCCTACGGGATCTTCAAACATTCACTATCAAAGCTCATACAAAATACATACAGAATACTCGAGCTAGTCAGTCCTTTGGAAAATCTGGAACCTTGTGTTAGTATTTTCTTCCCGTTTTTATAACCTCTGATTCCTATGCACAAGAAGATATTTTGGGAAAATATCTTCCCCGCGTGCCTATATGTTGTTATAGGTCTAAATCAAAAACAGAAATGATGATGAGGTAAAACTTCCTCTCATCATCTAACAACGTAGTTCTAAAGCCGTTTCTAACTGAAATGTAAACAATTTACTAAACTGAAAGTGAAAACTGCAGGAGTGAAATAAGGATTTCACCCGAAATGACAAGGCGAAAAGAACATGAGGTAAAAAGGCCAAACAGGCCCAGTCATGAATGATCATTGCTGATTGATGAGGTAGAGCCCCTACTGCTGCTAGCGAAGGCAATACCGTTAATCGTGGGAGAGCTGGCCTACTATGCTGGAGAATGAGGTACTGCTAGTAGTGGAAGAGATGGCCTTCTGTGCTGGAGGTTCCTGTAGAATGGCCAATGGTCATGATCCATTGACTTGAACATGAAATTGACCCTCTTCATTTTTTTTCTCTGCTTCCTGGGCGTGGAGGATCGTCAACCTCAGCCCTTTGTCACTGGTGTTTGGCTATGGGAGGGCCTACAACATTAAGCCACCATTTTAAACCTACATATGACCATAAACTTGTTATGAAATCCTGCGTTTATGGTTTGACTGCTTCAGATGGCTCAACGAGGGGTTATGGAGTGATGCAGAGGAAGTGCGAACGCAACGATGGAAGGTAAAACCATGGCGGAGGCGAAAACCAGGGTTTAAATTAAAATATATCGCGGAAATATGATGGGCGGTTTCGCGGGAAACTGCGAGTGGTTTTCGCGCAGGGTCAAGGTGGTTAGCGGTAATGGGCCAAATGAATGCGATACAACTTGGTGGCTGATGCGTGTCCACGAGAAAACTGCCTATTTCGCATTCAAAATGTACTATGGAGGGGTGTGGGAGAAATGAACGCGAAAATGAATGCAGACTGTCTGATTTGGGGAAAACAACGGTGGAGATTGAACGGAAGCACGATGAAAAGCTCAGCGCGATCGGGTGGGACCGGTGGGATTATATGGGAGGAGAACCGATGGCCATCGGATCTGGAGAAGGTCGACGACTGAGATCAAACGCGGGGGGATGGAGGGTACAAACGGGTTTGCGGGCTGAGTGCCTCCGCAGTGAACATGGCCCATTGGATGAAGATCTTTCGCAGTCAAATGAGTCAACTGCGGGGGCACTGGGGAGTACGGGCCACTTTGGTCGGGTGCCCCTGCAGTGATCTTGCACTGTAGATTCGGGTTAATCGGACGGTGGAGGACGCATCGCGAAATCACACAAAGGCATGAATGGTGCAAGGGTAGGGGTGAAAGGCGAATGCGACGATGAAGCGATGATTGTCCGATCAAGAGGATCGACGGCTTGGATGGTTTCGGAGAACAACAGGCAGAAGGGACTTGGACGGGAGGAAAGCGATAATGCGATGGCACAAGAGCTGTTGGATCGGGGATGAGATCAATGATGGAGATAAATTTGAGAAAAGTGAGCGGGGTGAAAGGCAAAGGTGCGCTGGCCGTTGGATCAGGAGGATCAACGGTCCAGACCATATCGTGAGGGACGACAAATGGATGAATGAGGCGAAGGACAGCGATACAGTGAGACAGCGCTGACCGTTGGATCAGGAGGATCAACGGTCCAGATCATATCGCGGGAGACGACAAATGGATGAATGAGGCGGAGGACAACGATACAGCGAGACAGCGCTGACCTTGGATCAGGAGGATCAACGGTACAGATCTTATCGAAGGATCGGCCATCGGTGAAATAGAAATCTTGGAAGCGGGAACTTGGAAAGAGCGATGTGTGGTCGCCGATGGGCTTAGCGCTCGGTCGGGGGGCCCAGTCTCATGGCGGAAAAGGGGCTCGAGCTTAAGCTGAAAGGCACTTAGAGGCCTGATATTTTAGAATGAGTGCTTTTAAAGCCAAAAGGTGGATTTTTAGCCTTTTCATGGGTTCCGATAGGTGAAAAAGGGGCTTTGATAGTCTATACAGTCCTTCTTGTATTTGCTTTGCAAAATAAAAGCTCCTTATCATTAGACATCCCAACTCGGTGAGGGATGTCATAACAACGCATTACATCATTTGTTATGCAAGTGAAATTCCATTCTATAATCAAACAAGTTATTGCAAAAGCATACACAAATCATTAGTTCTTTTAATCTAATAAAGAGTCATTTAGGAAATGGAAAAGCCAGACAGAGAAAAAAAATAATAATAATAATAATTGTTTCATTTTCTTTCAAGGAAAAACCCATGGGCATTTTTTCTCATTTTGTGGATGTTACCTCACATAGACCCACTGACATTGATTACACATATAGTGGCCTAGTAAAGAAAACAAAATCCATATTAAGGAAATAGAAGAAAAACAACAAGAAAAGGCCTTTATAGCTAACACTATCCATTTGAGGTATCCATAAATGATGATTACAAAGTATTGAATTGATACTCTTAAACATGCCTAAGCCTATTGCCTATTGCCTATTGCCTAGACCTAACTGTCAGGAATCTTTCACAAAACAATGAATTGAAATGAATGACCATTCATTTATTAGTTGGTAGTTGGAGTGGGGGATGAAATCCACCCAATTTCATTTCATCATGGTCGAATGAGACTAATTCTTCTTGTGTTTGTTGTATTGCATCATGGCAACTACGACCTCATCTGTCCATTTTGATTTTGTTTCCTTCCATTATTATTACCTTCCACTTTAAAGAAATGAGTGAATTCATGGTTGTGTTGTTGATGCCTGCGAACACTTATTCAGAAGAAATGCTCTGAAATGCTTTGACAATACAAGTAATGAAAATGATTTTCTCAGAAAAAAAGATAAAAAAATTACACCATTTCAAGTTGAAGACCGTCAATCGCTTTGCTTGATCTTTTTGTCAAAACAAAGGGGAAAGGGAAACCTTAATGAGAGGGAGTTTGTTTGAACCAAAATAAAGCTACTGTAATTTATCGGGATGGCTATCAATGGATAGAAAAATCAAACACATTGTCCATTGCAATTCCTAGAATTCTGAAGATATATCTCTTATGGGACTAAAAGTTCTTGTTAAAGTTGTTGTTCTCTTAAAAGTTGGTTAAAGTGAAACTTGCAATATAGCATTTCCTCCATTAACGAGTAATTACTCAATCGTGAAAAAAGGTTGTCAGTGTCAATGTAAATGATAGTGAAGAATGGGTGTGTTTCTATAATTAAGTCTTAGCAATTGTCTCACCAATGTAGATTCCATAAATATGGAAAAATCACCTCCAATTTAGTTATCTTTCTTTATTGAACCTTGATGCAACACTAAATAGTGTAAATCTCTTTTCGCGCTAGCAAGTTAGATTCTTAAAAACATAGTGGGGGTAAGTTTAAAAAATGAAGCAAGTTAGATTCTTAAAAACAAAGTAGGGGTAGAGAGTCAAGTCATTGAAGACAGCAGGGGCTGGATTTTCACCTAAAGGAAAACAAGTGATTTTCACAATTTATATTTGTAAAATATGTTATATTCATGATTTATATTTGTAAATCTTCAAAAGAAGGTGCATTTCAACGATAATGACAAGAACGACATTTTATGGAGATGTACATCCCAATGTTATCCAGCTAATTCACGACAATAGTTAAGGATGTAATCCAGCTAATTCACGACAATAGTTAAGGATGTAGGGCAGAGGTTAATATAATTGACAACTCCCCTAACCAATTCAAGGCAACGATATGGCCTAATATGTAATCGACCATTAAAAACAAACAACAACTTGCCTAGAGCCTAACCATGCAGACTACAGGGACTGGCGTTGTCCCCAGGGGAAGACATGTAATATGCACAGTTTATATTTGTAGCTCTTCAAAGAGAAACTACAGTTTGAAAGATAATGACGAGAACGACATTATCATCACAAACGCAAAGCACGCAGAGGAACACGTTTGGTAATCGACCATAAAAAACAAACAACAACTTGCCCATAGTCTAACACCTTGCACCGGGGGAGGGACTGGCTTTGTCTCCAAGGGAAGACTACGATCCGAGAAATTTATTGCAAAATAATGGTTCTTGAGTTCTCGATTTCTAAATAGCTGCGGTCGAAATCTTTCTGTTACAAAAACCCCGTCTAAGAAACCATACACACCTTTTCCCCATAGAAATGCCCAAATTTAAGGAGGACGAAAATTGAAGGATCTGATTGGTCAAATCTACCCTGGCAAAGCACTCAGAGGATCACCTTAGGTGTAAATATGAGCTGGTGGTTAGTTGCCAGCTTTTTATAGAGGAACACCTTTGGTGTAAATATGGGCTGGTGGTTAGTTGCCAGCTTTTTATAAAGAAAACCTTCGGTGTAAATATGGGCTGGTGGTTAGTTGCCAGCTTTTTATAGAATACTCTGTTCTGTGAACATAAAACAATGCGTTTGTAACTGTGTTTCCAAAAAATGCTCTAAATCTATTTTTCTCCGCAGAAATACTGTTCTGGCTTTGCTTGGAAAATTACAGATACTTTTCCAGGCGGGTTGGAAGACGTACAGAGATCAAAACAGTCCAGGAAAATGACAGATATTCCACAAAGATTCAGATATATTCTGAATATATATATAAAAAAAAAAGGCCCGATTTGGGTTTTCATAGAACCTTCTTACCGGTAACTCCATTTCAATGAAAGCCCACAATAGAAAAAAACAATAGCCTTCCAAGTCAGGGTGAAGATCCAGATTGTAAGGGTTCATAGCCATCAGCTGCACCACCGTGTAAGGAACTTGCTGCTGCTCTCTGTCCATCGATCTCTCCCTCTGCATGATATGTACCTTTCTATTATTGTGATTCAAACATAACTATAAGAATCAAGTAGGTCCGTAGGTCTGTGAAGCGGGGGCAAATGGTGAAAGCACTTGACTTTCAGTAGATCCACTCAGGATCAAACCCCCGTGGAGACATACGCCTGTTGTGTCTTGGCTAAAAGAGTAGGCAACCCCATAGTGGACGTCTCGGCTCTTGTTGAGGCATAAGTTAATTGCTATTGTGTGAGCCTTGCAGGCTGTTGCACCTAGCCTAGGTTTATAGTGGCAGCCAGTTGAACCCGGGCCTTGCTCAGGCAACTCTCACCAGTTACCGATTGTCCTAGATCTAAAAAAAAAAACTATAAGAATCAAGTAGGCTATGGCAAAAGCAGGGTAAGTATCTGGAATCTTCTGAGTTGGTGTGAACAGGGGTAAATCTTTGTATTGTGTACGAGTATGTGGAGGGTACAAGCCTGATAGAAGCCCTGCTATTTTCATAGCTTTCCAGGATGCAGATCGCTCTTGATGTGTCTTGAATGGGAAGACTGAGATCGTGGATCGATCCTCGGCTCAAGGATTCTTATCGTGTTGATGGTGCTGAGAAAGTTTCAGGACTTGAAGCAATGTGTTTGGATGCAAATCATAGCAGTAGACTTATATAAGGCATGCAGCTGGCAAGCTATCTAAAATTTTCCTCATATCCCAGAATTGGTCGGAAAAAATAAATGCAAATAAAACCATCCTTACTAGCACATTAAGGGACGGATAGTGCAGAAAACAAATTTTTTCTTCATATTCTGGGGATTGCATATCTATGCTTAGTGCAAACTTCATTCATCTCGTCTGGAGAATCTCTGTATTATTAACACATTTGGGGCCAGATAGTGCAAAAGTCCATTTTTTTCTTCATATCCTGGGGATTGCATATTCTTCATATGCTTTGTGCAAGCTTCATTCATCCTGTCCAGAGAATCTCTGTGTTACTTCTATTCATTTTTATTAAGTCACATTGGCTCTCCACAGTGCTACAGATCTCAACACAATCCCTACCTGTGATGTCATTTTAGAAAAGTTCTCAACGCAATCCCTGTGATGCCATTTTAGAAAAGTTCTCAAACACAATCGCTACCAGTGATGTTATTTTAGAGAAGTTCCCTTTATGTGAACTACTGTGACTTATGCATGTCTACTTGTGATGTCGACTTATTGATTTTTATTGCTTTCATTTCAGAATATTTCAAAATCAACCATCCAAATAAAGATGATTAAGAAACATAAATAATAAATTATTCACACAATTTATTTTTAAAAAATAAAAAATAAAATTATTAATATATTATATATAATTCATCTCAATTACAATCCATAATTTTTCAACTCATAAGGAAACATGGCAGTAAGTCATCCAAATAAAAATGATTATCAAACATAAATAGTAAATTGTTCACATTACTTATTTTAAAAAACAGAAATATAAAAAAACTATTAATATATTATATATAATCCATCTAATTACCATCCATAATTTTCCAACACATCAGATAACATTGCACCAAGCATGGCATGGACATAGTTGATGGAAAATTTTGATTTATATATTGTTATCCAACAGGATAAAATCTTATCACAAACAAGAGCTTGTCTTCTAAATTAATACCTACGCTTAAAATTTGACAAAGTACTTTGTTAACAAACTTAGCAGATGAAAAGGCTAAGAATGTAACTTATTACATGTAAATCACAAAAATTGCATTCCATAATTTTATAACATATTAACTCTTCCCTTTGATAGGTTCTTCAAGAGTCTTTGATGTAGTTCCAGATGTAACTGATTGAGTTGGAGATATATAAATATCCCGTGGTGAAAGTCTTCGATTTCCACTGACAAGGCTTTTTGGAACTGCTTGCAAATACATGTCATGTTAATGCGATCAATAGTAATAGTAATAGTAACACATTTTACCAAAGCATTGGAAAGGAATAAAATTCACTCTAACAATAGTAAAAAAAGCAAGGATATAAAATGTACCAAGGAATAAAATTCACTCTAACAATAGTAAAAAAACAAGGATATAAAATGTACCTGGAGGAGAATCATTAACTTGTGCACCCACGACATCATCTGCCACGTCTATAACAATAAGCCATTGGAAAAAAACGAGTTTCATATAACAACATGTTTTAATTGGAATAAAATGACAACTAATACTGTAAATATGCAGGTGAAAGGAAGGAGTTTGAACTTACTGTGGCATGTGCTAACAGGTGGCACAACAATTTTGCAGAGAGTAGGGAGGAGAAGAGCTTTTGTTTGATTAATAGAAACTCCAACGATCTCACTGTTATTGGTAAAGAGCAGGCATAGGCACATGACATTGGCATTCACTGTTGCCTCAAGGGCAGAGCAACACTGGGGGCTAACGCTGTTGACTTTTTCATTGGTAACAAAATCCAGGCACGGATATAGGTCCAATAATTGTGTTTCACAATTTTTTGCAACATCAGAGGAAGAAGTAGCCTGCACCAAATTTGCTGGTCCAGCCATAAACAGGACCAAAATGGAGATTATGCCAATAACATGGATTCTTTCCATTGTCATTAAAATCTCTGCACACACTTTGAACTTTAATATCTGAAAAAATGTCTACACACTGTAAATGTAAATCTGAATTATGATTGCAGAAACTATAAATAAAGATAAACGATGATAAATACAAATTCAATAAATATATTTAGACTCCCCTTAACATTTGTTTCACTCAATAAATCTAACAGAAATTATACTTAACTAACACTTGCATGCAATAAACACTCTCTTCATGCCATCCAACTTTAACAATAAAATGACTTCTAATCAGTTTTTCATTAGCTTAAGTTTTGATGAAGATGATTTATAATCAGTTTTTCTTAGCTTAAGTTTTGATGAAGCACTTGTTTTAGTGTATAATTGCATACAACCTAACAAACTATTGGACTATGAACACACTAGTGGACTTGGACTATCTAACAAATGACTAGACTGGATCTATGCATGCAATTAAACAATTGGGTTGAATAAGGAGAGTGGAATGATAGGTAGTTTCATTGGTTAGTTAGAGTTAGCGGTTAATGTTAAGACGACTTAAGATGATGAGTTAGAGATGTTACCTGCATGTTTCAGTGCTCCAGTTGGTTCAGATTCTTTATTCTTTTTGTTTTTAGTGCTCCGGTTGGTTCAGATTCTTTATTCTTTTTGTTTTTTTGTGAGATCAAGTGAGTCTCATAAATAACTTCTACTTAAGTTTTCACAAGTCTTTTAGCTCTCTGTTAATAAGTGAGAGTAATGCATTTCAGATCTCCAATTTCCAATTCTTTTTGTTTTTTGTGAGCTTAAGTGAGTCTCATAAATAACTTTTACTTAAATTTTCACAAGTCTTTCAGGTCTCCTGTTAATACGTGACAGAGTAATGCATTTCAGATCTCTAGTTCATGTTCTCTTTAAAGTTTAGGCATCAGGTAGTCCTTGGGATAGTAATCTTAAACTGTTACTGGATTTGGAATTATTACTTAAAATGTTATGTAGACTTCAAATTGTTAACTTAGAGCAACCTAAAGTGCTATCTAGACTTAGAATTGTTAACCTACAACAAGTACCACTTAAAAATTGTTAACCTACAGCAATCTAAAATATTTCCTGGACTTGAAAGTGTTACCATTTCATACCTCTCCGTCAATCCGTGAAGGGGCGTGGCCGTCGGCTGGCTGCAGGTCGGATATCCTTGGCCTGCTCTGGATTTGGTTCGGATAGCCTTGGCAGGTCGGATAGCCCATGGTTCTGGATCTGTCAAATTAAAGGCATGTGCAGTGGCCTTTGTCACAGATGCCATAAGGCCAGCAAACTCGGAGAAGTACGCAATTCTTATTAGATTGGTCCAGTTCGAAGTCCATACACCAATCTTAAACATTGTTCTGTCCAAGAAACAGAGAGACAGGGTAGACGCGAAGGCTGCCATCGCTGTCATTCAAAAAAGAAACCTTTAAAAAGGACCCCTTTGCAGCGGTCGCGATCGAATCCCATTAGCGCAGGAATAAAAAAAAGACGATTTGCCTACATTTTCATTGGACGAAACCTGCAAATTCTGGCGCGTATAGATGACCTCGGGGCCGACTGACAATGAATTATAAAAGTAGGTCCTAAGAACACCTTGGTAGCCCAGCCCTTGCAATCCCCATAAGGCTCCTGGATTGAGATTGTGTAGAACAAAACCAACCCTAACGGTTCCATAACGAGCTTATGAATCCTGCACATCGCAGATGAATTCGACACAAGTGTCTGCCCTCTTTTCGGCGATTCCCCGGGCAGGAGTGTGTGCGTGGGATAACCCCAGCTCTTCCGCACTAGATTT
Organism: Pinus albicaulis; assembly: GCA_034641835.2. Classification (NCBI taxonomy): domain Eukaryota; kingdom Viridiplantae; phylum Streptophyta; class Pinopsida; order Pinales; family Pinaceae; genus Pinus; species Pinus albicaulis. The sequence goes on along the minus strand of CM076578.1, from coordinate 1,131,708,570 downwards.
GAACCATCGGACAAAAGCGAAGAATTCGCGGAATTATAGATCTGAAAATTGGCGTTCTTCGCCATTAAAATGCCTTTAGACTTATCAGTATCGATACTCCAAACCACGGTTCTGTCCGAGTCTTCTAGGACCAGGTTCGCATGACTCCCCAGCTGAAGCATTGTGCCCTCTGCCACCGTCCTGTTTCTGTTTGCTGTTGCAGGAGGAGAGGCGAGATTTAGTGAATCCCAACCCGAATCTGTGATATCCCCATTGCCATTGAGATTGTAAATATTTTCTTAATGCCTAAGGCCCTTGCTTTCCTCCCCTTCCCATGATAGCTGTCTTCAGAGCCATTCTTACGGTTTAAAGCATAATGACCCAATTGCACACCTTGCTCATAGCCATTATGCTTAAGCACAAGAAAACTCTATTTAGTGCACAAAGCCATTACATTGATTTGATCCAGTAGTACAAATACAAGTAAGTGATATCTAGTTTGTTATGATAGTATTTTGATTCATGACGAAAGCACAATTTTTCTAAGTAAGTTGGAATCTGGTTAGCAGCTAGATAGTATTTTGATTCATGACGAAAGCACAATTTTTCTAAGTTGGAATCTCGTCAGCAGCTAGAGGGAATTGTTGATGTTTTAATTCCCCCAATACCAAGAACTCTACAATCCCTTATGGATGAAAATATTGAGGCTTTTCATCACTTGTTTTTGTTGTGAAATAAAATTTGCTTCTACTCTATAAAAGTATTTTATTACTCACAATTTTTTTGTTAAGGTACATAGAAAGCCTTCATTATATAGCAATGGAGGAGGCAAGTGTCGGTTAACGATAACTATAACAACTCGACAGATGCAAGTCCCTATGTGAGTTTAAAACTTACCATACTTAGTTCATAGGGAAATGAAGCGTTAGAAAAGACAAACTCCAACACCAAAGCCTAATTAGGTACCCATGTACTAACTCTCATAAGTTGAGAAAGAGAAAAAAAACCCATAGGAAAAACTCTCCCCCCACCCCCCAAAAGAGAGAAAGATACTAGTGCTCAAATAATCATGGAGCTAAAATTGTAGATCCCATAATGATCCACTAAATGGCAAGAACATAGGCCTTCTCTAATGAAGAAGTATGAAATGTTGAAGTACCAAAACTCTGAAGATGCAAGCCATGATAGCTCAATGAGGTCGATCGATCTCTAAAGTAGGATTGTTGCAGCGGCAAACACTGTCAACTTCTCCCCAAAAAAATAACCTCAAAGAAACTAGGTGTTGGTAAAGAACCAAAACAAGGCTTCAAACATAAGCAACACCATCAACCAACAAACAAACAATGAGGCCTATAAGTATGGAAAATGTTGTACAACAACACTCCTAAAGTTGTTTGAACACTGTCACCATCACACTAATCAAACACAAAAGATGAAAATTTTCAACAAAGCAACGACAACAATATTTGTCACCATCTAATTGCCCCCTCTAAAACACAACTGCGAAAGGAGTGAGAATCAATAGTTTTAATTGACAGCAAATTTCCCTCCCTAAAAAACAACCAAGGGAACAATGGCAATCAACAATGAGAAACTAATGCAACATAACAATATGAATTATGCAAGTATTGGTTCAATTGATGTCATGACCATTCATCGATCCATCCACAGTCGATCGTGATGTTTGGCATTGTCCCACAATTCATTCTCTCGTATCTCTTCTGTAATGATCTGAATGCAGGACTTGTAATTGACCAAGAATGGTGATGCTTGGGTAATTTCTTCTCATAAGGATGTGCAGATAACTCGCTTTTTGTTTTTTAGACTCAAAAGTTGGGCGCCACAACATTTTCATCTGGAATGACATTACCAACCATTTCATCAATATGTTTATCACAATTAAAAAGAACATTTTCTTCAAGCACCTCACAGTTGGATGTAGGTGATGAGGCAATATCAGGATCATATCCAAGGCCTGCTCTTGATGTCTGCACTACAGGGTTAATAGAAACAACAATTCCCTGTCCATTCTTCCCAAGTCCTCCTCCAGTATATCCCATTTTTATCAGCATTCAAGACCCAATACCAGTGGTATGGTTTTCAAAACTGGGTGTGACAAAGGTATGTGATGAGTCATGATCATCAACATTAGGCTTTTGGCATTCAACATCATCAAGTGTGGAAGAAAGAGAGCTTGGCACCTTATGATCCAGATTTATGCAAGAATGCAATAAAATATAGAAATAAACATAAACACAGAGATGCAGCGAAAATAATACTTCATTTCATTAATATCAAATAACAGAAATATGCTTATAGACATAATGGAAATAAATTAGCTAGGGCACTGGTAGCTTATCTCTGAGAAGAGATGTAGTAGCTACAAGCCTCTGAACTGTTTTACAATGAGGTTCGAGGGCCTATTTATTATTGAGAAACAATGTAAAACCTTAAACATCCAAAAACCTAACCCTAGGAGATGAAGCGCAAAATTTCCTCCTCTGTGTTAACTTCCTCCGTGAGAGGCAAATTCTGTTGAACTTGGTATTGGGTTTGTCCAGGATGTCGTGGACTTGCTGGCGGACGTGCTGGATGCATTCAATAAATTGGTTATCTCGGACAGTACATGTGTGGATTCTATCTGTGTAGTTGCATGAGGTATGGCAAAATCAGGTGATACTGTGTCGGGGGTCAGATCAATGGATTGCTTGTACTGACAATGTAGAGGAACCTATGTGGGTGAGGAGAAAATGCCCTCGTAATCCTCCACAACTTTGTCCATCTGTTGCAGCCGTGTAAGGGAGCCCTGTTTCGAGGCTGTGGCCACAATCTTCTTCTTTCCATGTGAGCGAGTTGTAAGGAAAATAAATTTCCTAGTTTGGGAAACAATCTTACTGCACTGTTTTGAAATAGTCAAGGACATGGAAGGAGTCAGTACTACCTCCACTATCATGTACAATTTATTTCCTAAAGTAATAACAATAGAACGAGGCCTAGACTCATACATAGCATGTTGCCTCCACAAGTATGGTTGGCCCAATGATACATCAACTACATCAAGAGGAGCAACATCACACAATATCTCATCCGTGAATGGCTTGATGTTGTACGGAAGGCGGCACTGATGGCGGACGCAGAGATCTCTCTCTAGGCAAAGCCACCCGATGGTATATAGCTACAGGTGTGCTAAGGTCGATAGGTTGAGCCGCTTCACGACCTCTGCTGAAATGAGGTTCTTTTGGCTTTCGCTATCGAAAAGGAATTGCAGTGGAGAACCCTTCACCCACATTTGTGAATGGAAGAGGCGCTCCCCCTCCTCTAGATTCTCGGGATCCTCCCTCTGGAGCTTGGTGGTGGCAACAATGGCGCTGGGGTCCGCATCAATGATCTTCTTCCCTTTGTCATCTCCCTTGTCTGGTTCTGGCTCAGGATCAGAACATGCATCTGATTTGGGTGCCTTCAGCTCAGCCACTAGCGACTGTTTGGCTTGACACTCATTTCTGTTGTGAGTGGGGTTGTTATGAAATTCACACCACTTCCTCGTGTCCTTCTTTGGATTTGTGGTGTTGTTCTGATTCGCCCCATTTTGGCTTTGCCCCCTAGTTTGTGGTTCGGGGGCGCCTTTCCCTAGCTTCAGATCCGCGGCTCCAAAGTCTCACTTCTTCTGCTTAAATTTATGCTCGATCTTGGCGGCATAGAGATATGTCGTTCCAAGCGAGGTAAAGTCAAGGAACTCCATTTCCTCTTGAATGTGTTTGTGCATACAACTACGGTACTTGAGCACCAAATTTCTCTCTGAATCTTTAATACCCAACTTTGTGCGCAGGGTGTGGAACAAATATGTCAGTTCGTGCACATCTTGATCCCTTTGTTGCCGTAACGTGGTCCATTGGATGTACTTGTCCTCATAGCTCCCCACGGGGTAAATTGTTCCTTGATGCCATCTCAGAACGAATTCCAAGTTGGTGCAGCCGAGAACAGAGAGGGTTCCCTCTCGTCCTTTTGCTCATAGTAGGTTTCCCACCCGTTTTTGACATGGGGGGCGGCTTTGAGGAGTGCAAAAATAATTTTTTCTCGGTTGGAGAAATCATGAACCGAGAAATACCCTTCCAACAAATTCAACCATCTATCTACAGCTTCTGCATCTATCTAGCCTTCAAATACAAGAATGTCAAAGCGCCTCCAGAGTGCTTGTTGGATGCAGAGGCGTCGTAGGTGGGCAGTCATTGAAGGATTTGAGCAAAGTTATCCATCATCGCATTCCTTTGTTTCTCGAGGGCCTCCTTGAGAAATATTTTGATAGGATCTCCTGCTCCCTCATCTTTCTTTTCTTCTGCCATGGGAGGTCTTCGAGGTTTGCAAGGCTGATCTTGCAGGGGTTCAACCAGATCGAGCCATAGCTCCTTACACCCTGACCTCGTTGGGGACATGCAAAGAAAAACAGAGAAAGAGCAGACCACTATGATACCATTGATTCAGATTTATGCAGGAACGCTATAAAATACAGAAATAGACATAAACATGGAGATGCAACGGAAATAATACTTCATTTCATTAATATCAAATAACAAAAATATGCTTACAGACATAATGGAAATAAACTAACTAGGGCACTGGTAGCTTATCTCTGAGAAGAGATGTGGCGGCTACAGGCCTCTAAAATATGTTACAATGAGGCTTGAGGACCTATTTATTATTGAGAAACAATGGAAAATCCTAAACATCCAAAAACCTAACCCTAGGAGATGAAGCGCCAAAATTGTGAGCCCTGTTTGGGTAAATTGGTACATCAATCTTCCCGGGGACGTAACTTTGGCATATGATCTTTGTTTGACGTGCTCAATACCTCGTTATAAATATCTATTCGATGACTTACAACTTTTTCATGAGTAACTGGTCAATGGACCAATTTTGCTCTTGTTTTTCCCCAAAAAATGTCGTTTATGGCCTCAAAACGGCTCTGGAAGTTCAAAACCCGAAAAACTGCTAAAAATAGTAAGTTGTGTTGAAACTGAAAAAATGAAAGAACCAATGGTGGGGGTTCAAATGGAATAGGTGGGTGGCCACCAATGTCCACCTAGATCATTAGGGCCTCAAAACGGCTCCGGAAGTTCATGACCCGAAAAAATGCTAAAAATAATAACTTGTGCTGAAACTAAAAAACTTAAAGAACTGATGGTGTGGGTCCAAATGGAATAGGTGGGTGGCCACCAATATCCACCTGGATCACCTTAGCATCAACTGTCTCCATCTCAAAATTTTGAAGATGACTAACTTCCAAATCAAGTTACTCCTTAGACTCTTGCAGTCTTTGAATGACCTCATCCTTCTCAATTTGCTGTTGAGACAAGGCATCATAATCTTGTTTCAAAAAATGTTATTTCTCCAACATTGTTTCTTTTAAACAACTAACTTCCATAACATGTTGATTATTTTTCTCTTCTAGCTGCTTCTTCATATTTGAGTCATAAAAAGGCTAAAATTCCTCCTGCAAGTCATCAAGGAGGTCAATCTTCTCTTGAAATTCATTAGGAAGCATCTTGAAATATTTTTCCGTGGTTGAATCTAGATGTTCAACCTTCTTGATTTTTTCAGCTATTGAATTTTGCAACATGTTTTTAAGAGTTGCATTATTTTCTTGCAATAAAGCTAGAAATGACTGCAATTGAATGACCTCTTTACAAATTTCATTTGTTGTCTTCTTCTCACAAAGCTCCTGCAACCTTTTACCCATCTTGAAAATACCAAGTTGAAAATGAACTAGCCACAAAACAAGGTTGACGATGACAACAAAAGTTGCTTTACACTTACAAAAATGATACAAACCAAACTAATCTGGCTAGATTTACATAACTAGCCAACAAACAACCATCACAAACCATCAACCACATGGACATATCACCATTCTCCAATGAGCATCACTTGACAATGCTCTTAATATTTAAAAAATCCTTGGAAATAAAAAATGTGTGCCCAAAAATAGTTTAAGAAAAATCATTAAAGAATATCCCCTCTCACTTTTAGTAATATGTTTCCCCTTTTTTTGAAATCAAAAGAAAAACCTTTTTATGAAGTTCCTTTCATTTTTTTAACATGTGGGAATTCTGTTGGAAAATTCGAGGAACCGAGATGAGTTTCTCAACGTGGCCTCCGAATTGTGTTGAAAATTGGAGCTACAAACTGCCTTCAATAAAATGAAAACGTGTGGTACATCTGAAACTCGACCTCTGTCTGAGGCCTATCTGCCTCTCTGACCTGTGTTTGAGGCCTATCTGCCCCTCAACCTTTGTCTAAGGCATATGAAAGTTTTTTAAATTGGTGGGTGTTATTATGTATGTTGTAACTAAGAGGATTATGTGAGTCTTGTAGAAATTATATACAAGATTCAAGCATATATCCAGATTCTCCTGATCTAACAATATTTATCTTCTTGCTAAATACAAAATCCTTCCACTATTAATCTTTTGTGGAAATTAAAATCAATTGCAAACACATGAAGCAATAAAAACAATCGCACAAAACACAGTTGTTTAACGGGAAAGCCTGAAGCTGAAAACCCAAACTATCATATATTATGTATCATGGAGATCATGTAACAATCTCATACAAAGCTTAGTACATCAAGCTCTCAGTACAATCAATCGTCACACACTAATCAGAAGAAATATGCAAATCCATGCACCGATTTCTTGCCACCTGATAGCCTGCCTCCACTGTGCAATCCCTGCTGAACAATAGCTTTGAATGAATTCGAATTACCCTTGCCTTGACTGCGTGATCCTCATTGGCAACTCCAATGTGTGTGTGGTGCAATCAATGCATCACTATAGTCACAACAGATAGTCCATCTTGCCCTTTCACTTATCTCTCCATTGGGTCTCCACTGGAACTGACATGCACTGTAGTTAACTGCTGTATTTGTTCAGTTGATTAATGAGTTATTATTTGTGAATTAATTAACTAATTAATTCACTCCACTCTCACTAGTGTGTCATTCAGTTAGACTAGATACAACTAGCTCAACTGAGTTTAACTCCATTAACTAAGTTAAATTGAATAACAACTCCATGAACTACTCTTCCAACTCTGTCATAAATTTGCCACTTCAGTTCTAATTGAGTCCTCCATGCATGAGCCACCAGTAAACCTTAGGAATTGCGTAATTCCTTCAGCCCACTGATTTGCCAAATCTGTGCACTGAAACTAAGTGCTCCAAGAGAATAAGTTGTTGTTTACTGTCAGATTATTATTAAGAGCTAATAATAATCAACACTTGTATTTTTAGATCGATGATCTATAAATAGACTTTGCCCAATATTCTACTAATAAAATTTCATCTATTTTTCCAACTTGAACAACCATCCACAAATAGCATCCTGCAACTTCTAAAATATGATCACCATGTCTTAAAATAGACATAGTCTAAAAATAGACTTGCACCAAAAATAGCCTGCGGGCCCACTTAGTGAAGGCGACTCATTTTCACTAAGCTCATCATCTTGTTGAATCTCAACACTCCCTCTCAACAAGATAGGGATTATCCTTCACACTGATCTTGCCTCTATGGTATTCAAATTTTCTCCTGGTGAGCGCCTTCGTCGAGTGTTGCATTGTGATCTTCTGTAGGAATGTACTGAAGCAACATGATCTTCTGCTGCACACAATCTCTGATATGATGATACCAGATATCAATATGTTTAGATCTATCATGAAACACAGGATTAATCGAGAGTTTAATGCAACTCTGATTATCACAATGTATCACTGTAGGATCTAAATTTGAACCGAACAAACCAACCAGGATCTTCCTCGTCCAGATAGCCTCACATGCAGCTTGACTTGCTGCCATGTATTCTGCTTTCGTTGAACTGAGTGCCACGGATCTTTGTTTCCTGTTGTACCAAGAAACTGTCATAGATCCGATACTGAAAATCCCTCCTGATGTGCTCTTTCTGTCTGTTGGGTTGCCTGCCCAATCTGCATCCATGAAGCCATGAAACTTCACCTCATCCGTCTGTCTGTACCATAAGCCATACTTAGATGTTCCCCTGAGATACCTCAAGACATGCTTTCCTGACTTCCAAAAGATCTTGGTAGGCTTAACCATCGCTTGTGAAAGCTTGTTCACCGCATAGCATATGTATGGTCTTGTACTAACTAAATACATGAGTGAACCCACCAACTGTCGATAAACAGTGGCATCCACTACCTCTGTCGATGTAGCATCCTCTTTCCTCTAATTTCCTGGAAAAGGAGTGTCGATAGGCTTGCAGCCTTGCATGTGAAACTTATCTAGTATCTCCCGAGCATACTTGCCTTGAGACACAAACAGTTCACCTTCCCACTGCCATATTTCCAATCCAAGGAAATAATGAAGGAGGCCCAAATCCTTCATCTGAAACTCCTTTACAATATTTGCCTTGAATGAGTGTATCAACTGCTCATCACCCGTTAGTATTAAATCATCAAAATAAAGAACAATGATTAAAAGCTTACCCTCCACCACAATTTGGTACAGCTTTGCATCTGCCTCACTCTTGGTGAAGCCAAGTCCAGTGAAATAGTTGTCGATCCGTGTGTACCAAGCACATGGTGCTTGCTTCAGCCCATACAACGCTCTTTTGAGCCTGCACACATGCGAATCGCTGCTGTAGATCTCAAATCCTTCAGGCTGCTCAATGTACACCTCTTCCTCAATGATCCCACTATGGAACACAGTCTTCACATCCATCTGATGAATGTGCCAACCCATCTACGCTGAGAGAGCAAGGATGGTCCTTATGGAAGAATACCGTGCGACAGGTGCAAAGGTTTCTTCATAATCAATCCCCTCGATCTATGAGAAGCCCCAAGCAACAAATCTTGCCTTATACTTCTCGACGCTCCCATCAGCAGCTTTCTTTACCTTGTAGATCCATCTTGATCCTACAACTGATTTACCCACCGGCCTTGGAACAATCTCCCAAGCACTGTTTTTGACAATGGAGTCATACTCCTCTACCATGGCATCTACCCATGTGGGCTCTTGCACTGCTTCTTCAAAAGAAGATGGCTCTGTCACGATACACTTGCTCATCAGAGCCATGTATCCAGTAAATCAGTCAGGTGACTGTCTCTATCTGTGTTGTGATGTAGGGACTCCTACATTCTGTGCCGCATCAAGCTTCAATCTCTCAGCTTCTGTGGTACGCTTTCTGCCTTGTCTGGTGTTTGGTTCTGCATGAGTGGACTCCTCCACTCCATGAATCTCCTTTTGTGGCTGATCCACATCTAGAGGTTCATCTTTCGGAACAGGCAGTTCCTCCACTACATGCAATTCTAGCTCCCTCTCAAGCATAGCTCGTGCATCACCCATGATCGGTCTGTTCTTCCTCTCCATGGCCCTATTCTGCTGTGGGTTATGAGGCGCTATGAGATCTCTTTGAATTCCTTCTTTGTTATAGAAGTATTTGAATTTTCCCGAGATGTATTCACCACCATTATCACTCCATAGAGCTTTCACTTACTTCCCCGACTCCTTCTCCACCAATGCTTTAAACTCACATAAATTTTAGAACGTTTCGCTCTTCTTCTGCATGAAGAAGATCTAGTATCTACGAGAATAATCATCAACAAATATAACATAATACCCGTGTTTTTCTATTGAAGCAACCAAGAAAGGTCCACACACGTCTGTGTGAATTCTCTCTAAGATCACCGAAGCATGGTTCTCCTTCTCATGAAAGGTGGTCTTCACAAACTTACCCATAGTACATCCCTTGCACTGATCTGACTGTGCAAGAGTACCCTTGGGAAGTCTAGTAGAAATCTGCTGCAAAATCTTCAAAGCACCATGGTGGAGATGGCCCAATCTCCTGTGCCATAATTCACCCTCATCCTGGCTGACCACTTCTTCTGCTTTTCCCACCATTGCAGTGCAGCCATCTACCTCCAGCTTATAGAGATTCTTAACTCAAATCCCTATCTTCTTGGTTTGACCCATTGTTTTATGTCGAAGGAAGGATTTTCCCTCACTGAAAACGACATCATAACCTTTGTCTTCCAACATTGCTACTGAGACCAAGTTCTTCTTTAGACCTGGAACATGCATAACATCCTTCAACAAGAATGGATTACTGGACTCCCTCTCAAAGGTAATGGTCCCAATGTCGATCACACTGTATCGACCATCGTCACCCATCTCTGTATGCATTTGGAGGTCCTTCTCCTCCAAGTCACTAAACAACTCCTTATCTCCCGTCATATGGAAAGATGCACCACTATCAAGATACCACATCGATCCCATATAGCTTGAAACCAAGCATGCGATCAAAGAGAAATCAAGTTCAAATTGCAAGGCTAAGGCCTCTCCAGCTGCAGCTCCAGTAGCCTTATTGTTCTTCTTCTTTTGTGGGCAGTTAGTGGCGAAATGCCCATGTTCGTGACAGTGAAAACACTTCACTTTGGACAAATCCTGCGTCTTGCCTTTAGCTTCGGATTTTGAAGAAAATTTCTTCCCCTTCCATTTCCTTGCTTTGGCAGCCAAAGCGCAATTCTCTTCATCTTCATTCTTTGATGAAGAGCCATCCTCGGTACCCCGCCTTATCTCCTCCTGCACAAGATCTGACCAAAGTCGCTCCCATCCTGGCAGTTTCTCCCATCCATTGACAGAGTCTTTGTAGCTATGCCAACTCTTTGGAAGCCCAAGGAGAGCCAAGCTCACCAATTCTTCATCATCAACAGTAATCCCCACACTTCCCAGTTCATCTCTACAGTGGACAAACTTTGTGAGATATTTTGGAATACTGTCGCCCTTCTCCATTTTTATTTTTCTGAGCTTGTCTTTCAGCGCCAACTTCCTTTGGTCGCTGCTGCTTTGGAACAAATCTATCAAATCCTTCCACATTAAGAATGGAGTGGATTTCCCATGAAGGCTGGACACAATATGGTCCTTCACACCTTCCAACAGAATTATTCTTGTCTTTGCTACCTTCTTTTGCCATGCGTCAAGTAATGCAGCATCGCTATATGCAGGCTTAGGAACATCGCTATCAATGAACTCCTTCAGTCCATTATCCTCTAGCACCACCTCCATCCTATCCTTCCAAGCTATGTAATTCGAGCTCCCATCAAGGGCATACTCCAATCGCAACCCATTGAAAGACATTTCAATGTATACTCAATTGTCGCACCAAGAATTTTCTACAGCAAATTCGAATTGTCCACCAACACAAACTCAACAATTCTTCACAATTGCAATCTTCAAGAATTAACACTACTCCGATACCATGTAGAAATTATATACAAGATGTATGCATATATCCATATTCTCCTGATCTAACAATATTTATCTTCTTGCTAAATACAGAATCCTTCCACTGTTAATCTTTTGTGGAAATTAGAATCAATTGCAAACACATGAAGCAATAAAAAAATCGCACATAACACATTTGTTTAATGGGAAAGCTTGAAGTTGAAAAACCCAACTATCATATATTATGTATCATGGAGAACATGTAACAATCTCGTACAAATCTTAGTACATCAAGCTCTCAGTACAATCAATCGTCACACACTAATCAAAAGAAATCTGCAAATCCATGCACTGATTTCTTGCCACCTGATAGCCTGCCTCCACTGCGCAATCCCTGCTAAAGAATAGCTATAAATGAATTCGAATTACCCTTTCCTTGACTGCGCAATCCTCATTGGCAACTCCAATATGTGTGTCGTGCAATCAATGCATCACTATAGTCGCAACAGATATTCCATCTTGCCCTTTCACCTATCTCTCCACTGGGTCTCCACTGGAACTGACATGCACTCTATTTAACTGTTGTATTTTTCAGTTAATTAATGAGTTATTATTTGTGAATTAATTAACTAATTAATTCACTCCACTCTCACTAGTGTATCATCCAGTTAGACTAGATAAAACTAGCTCAACTGAGTTTAACTCCATTAACTGAGTTAAACTGAATAACAACTCCATGAACTACTCTTCCAACTCTGTCATAACTTTGCCACTTCAACTCTAACTGAGTCCTCCATGCATGAACCACCAGTAAACCCTAGGAATTGTGTAATTCCTTCAGCCCACTGGTTTTCCAAATCTATGCACTGAAACTAAGTGCTCCAAGAGAATAAGTTGTTGTTTATTGTCGGATTATTATTAAGAGCTAATAATGAAACTTCTATTTTGAGATCGACGATCTATAAATAGACTTTGCCCAATATTTTAAAATTATAATTTCATCTATTTTTCCAACTTGACCAACCATCCACAAATAGCATCCTGCAACTTCTGCAATATGATCACCATGTCTAAAAATAGACATAGTCTAAAAATAGACTTGCGCCAAAAATAGCCTGCGGGCCAACTTAGTGAAGGCGACTCATTTTCACTAAGCTCATCATCTTGTTGAATCTCAACAAGTCTCGATTGGTATTTTGTAGTGTGGCATATTGAATATTCCTATAATTAGAATCCTCTTATTTACGAATCTATAAATTGATTTTGTATTTTTTTATGAGTTATTATGGAAGATCAAGGAAAAGACTAGAGCATTTTCCTAAACACAATGTCCTTTCCTTTAGGTCGTTTAGTTATCTCAAAGATGTTGTTATGAGGTCCAAACAAAAGTTGATAATAATGGCTTATGGCAATAAATTCCTAATGCATGTCTGTGTTACCTCATGAATTCATTGAAATGGAGCTAATATATTTGTTGTGAGATAAAATTTTCTCCTACCTTGTAAAAATATTCTATTACTCACAATATTTTATTAATGTACATAGAAAGCCTTCATTATATAGCAATGGAGGAGGCCCAGTGTCGGTTAAGGATAAATACGAAAGCTGGACAAATGCAAGTCCCTATGTAAGCTTAAAACTCACCATACTTAGTTCATAAGGAAATGTAGTGTTGGAAAAGACAAACTCCAACACCCTCCCTTAAGCAAAACATAGGGAGTAACTAAAGACAAAAGAAAACAAATAATGGGTCCCAGAAACAAAGTCTAATTAGGTACCCATGTACAAACTCTCATAAGATGAGAAGGAGAGAAAAACCCGTAGGAAAAACTCCCCCCCAAAAGAGAGAAAGATGCTAGTGCTCAAATGATCTTGGAGTTAAACTTGTAGATCCCATAACGATCCACTAAATGGAAATAACGTAGGCCTTCTCTAATGAAGAAGTAGGAAATGTTGAAGTACCAAAACTATGAATATGAAAGCCATGATAACTCATTGAGGTCGGTCTATCTCTGAAGTAGGATTGTTGCAGAGGCACAAGGATGGAAAACACTATCAACTTCTCCCAAAAAAAAAAAACTTCAGAGAAACTAGGTGTTAGTAAAGAACCAAGGCTTCAAATGAAATCAAAACCATCAAATAACAAACCAAGGTTACTTGGGAGCATGAACGAAAACGGGGAGTGGGAGTGGGAGCGGGAGTGGGAGTGACATTTTCATAAGCTCTTGGTCCGAGAGAAAATCGAGGAGAATTTTTTTATATAATATATATATTGTGTATAAAATCTTTCGGTGAAAATCACATTCAGGAAGATTGTGTCGACGCGTTTGTTCAAAGAATTAACCCTCAAAACTGAAGAAGGTCGAGGTTAGATAGATCTCAACTAGATGAGCAGTATCAATATCTATGACCCGGGAAATGACATCAATAGCTTCCCTAATGGGGATGCAAGTGAATAACGAGACAACATAAAAACTAAAAAACTTGTCATCGGGGTCCAATTTGATGCCTTTCAATTCATTAATAAAAGAGGATGAGTCTTTGACAAAGGAGTCAGTACACCCCACGAGAGGTTTAATCTTACTGGCTAAAAATTTAGCGAGCAGATAAGTCGGACCACCTATGGTGTTGACAATGGGTCGAATGGGAGCTTGATCCTTATGAATCTTAGGAAGACCATAAATTCTCGGAGTGAGGGGGTTACTTTCAATAAGATTTTTACTTAGGGAGCCAACAGTGCTACTCAATTTGATTTCCAAAGCAATTGCTTTAGAAACTTTTTTAAGGGGATTCTTGTCCAACTTCTTGTAGCTCCCACTATTAAGAAGATGATCCAACATATTATTACTATAATCCTCTTTGTTTAAAATAACCATAGCACCTCCCTTATCAGCCTTAAGAATAAAAATTTCCTTATTATTGTTTAAGGATTTTAGAGCCTCAAACTCAGGTTTTCTAATGTTGCTCTTAGGGGGCTTCGCTTTTCTGAGGATCATGGCACAATCTTGCCTAATACTGTCTTTAGTAGCATCAGGAAGATCTGTAATCTTGTATTCAATATCACAAATAATGTCTTGAATAGGGATTCTTTTAGGAGCAAGAGCATAATTGAGACCCTTCTCCAACACACTATAAACATGTCGATCAAAGGAAAAACTAGAGAGATTAATAATAGTCTTATTCAAAGAGGAGGAGACGGATTTGTTATTATTGCTATTAGTATTATTACTATAGTTATTAATGTTAATGTTATTATTAATATAATTATTGATATTATTATTATTATAGCTATTATTATTATTATTATTAAAAATATTACTATTATTAATACGATAAATGTTGTTCTTATTAATATTACGATTATTGTATTTATTATTATTACAGTCATCATCAAAACGAGAAATGGAGGGTTCTAAGTTAGAGAGTGAAGTACTGGAAAGGCTAGTCCATAACAGCCATATCGTTGTCAACTGAGTTGGAAAGAGTGGAATGTTGGACGGAGTCCACGACATGGTCAACCAAACTATTATCTCGTGCCAACGATTTCACAAGAAATGGTGTGGGAGGGGTAAGTCGAGATCCATTCTCCTCCGAATCTCGAGGATAGGCCTGAACAATCGCTCACGACTGAGCTCCAAATCGACTCACCCCGTTAGCAGTAGCAGAAAACTGAGTTTGAGCAGAACCTCAAACTCCAATTTGAGCGATCGAGGATGACTGATCATCCACTCCTTCCTCCACATTGGAGGGGATGTGAGTAGAAGAGGAATGCCCAACGCAAAATGAATCAATTGCTGGAAAAGAGGGGAGGGGATACATCAATGCAGAACGCAGACAATCAGAAAAATTAACTTGAGGGGACCCCAAAATAGCATACGCAGTAGCAGTTTTAGGAGGGCTTAACGCTAGAGAGCAATAAGACTCAACCGCATCCACTGCACCGTTCCCCGTTCGATCGAGCACCTCCTGACCAAAGAAATAAAACAGATGTTGATTCGGCCCTTGAAGAAGACTCCCAAAGGGAAGATGCCCGGATGATGAAGCCAAATGAGAAGACTGAGCTGATAAATCAGAATTAAGAATCAAATACCACAAAGCTCCAATCTATCTACCAGTAACTCTGCTACTAGAGGAGCTCCTAATACCAGAATTGTAAGAAGAGTCTTTAGATAATCTAAGGAATTTAGAAGATGTTTCTTATTCCATAATGCCTCCCATCGAAGGGATTTTAAAGTGGGCATCAACTACCGTCCAAATATTTGCTAGAATCAAATAAGACATCTCTAGGTGAGAGGACAAAATCTTCCGCGAAATGAGATCCAGGAACATTCTAACCCTGGAAATCTCAGATCTAATAATGCCGAGGCTAGCTGAAAAAAAAACACGCTCATTGCTGGAATTTCAGTGAGGGGATGTTTAATCCTTATGAACGAAGGGATAGAAGCAGAGTCTCTACATCTCTTTAAAAAGTTTAGATCATATTTCATCTTAGATACCTGTAAACGTGCCCTTTAAAAATGATGAACTTTAAGTGCCAAGGCTCTACCGAGCAGGGTTTCAATATTAGAAATTTGGCTTCTTTGATCCATAAATTGTGTATAAAATATTTCGGTGAAAATCACATTCAAGTAGAATATGTTCACGCATTTCGAACCAGCCAGTGTGGTTCATCATCACGATAGGACGAGAAACCTGATCTAGGACCTTACTTAAATAGATAAGGAAGCTCCAACTAGCCGTTGTAGAATAACAACTAGTTTGACTGGAATAAGGAATTTAATAAATCTTCTATCATGGTCACAGGCTTGATGGAGGATGAAACTAGGGCCTCCTTGGAATCCCTCCCCTTTATGGTCAATCAGATAACAGAACCCCTCAAATACCTTGGCTTCCTTTTAAAGCCGGACAGCTACAGAATAGTAGATTGGTTGTGGATGGTGGCTAGGATTGAAAAAAGGGTAAAGAACTGGAGTTTCAGATGGCTGTCTAGGGCAGGGCGACTCACCCTTATAAAATCCATTCTGATGGAAATCCCTGTCTACTAGGCTCTCCTCACTTGGATGCCGAGGGGAATTCTGGAGCGTATAAGGAAGATATGCCATAAATTTCTGTGGTCAGGGATTAAAGAGGATCATTATTTATCCTAGGTTTCCTAGGACAAAATTGCTCAACCCAAAGAAAAGGGAGGATGGGGAATAAAGGAATTTCCATCCTTTATAAAATCTTTGGTAGCAAAGCTGGGATGGGCTCTGTTAACAAAGGAATCTCTCTAGTCCATTGTTATGAGAAGAAAATACATAGATCCGGGTGAGGTGATCGATTGGGTGAGGAACCTCAACAAGTCAACAAGGGGAGGGTCGATGGTATGGAGAGCTAATCTTGGGGCTATGGATCTGATTGAAGAAGGTCTGACATGGAAAGTTGGAAATGGAGAACAAATTAGAGTACGGTTGGACCCTTGGGTGGGTTGCAATGGAGATTATCTACTTATCGAGGGATGCAAAGCTCATCTGGAGGACAAAGGGATAACCTTCCTAAGTCATATAAGCAATTCAGAAGCCTCAACTATTTGGGAGCAAGGATGGAAAGACGAGAATGACCTACGGCTAGATCCCTGTTGGGCTGAAAATTGGAGTGTCTATATAGTGGAGCTTTGTAGAATGAATGTTTGATTGCCGGAGGATCAAGACACCCTAAGCTCTATCTGGGAGCAAGGATGGAAAGACGAGAATGACCTATGGCTAGATCCCTGTTGGGCTGAAAATTGGAGTGTCTATATAGTGGAGCTTTGTAGAACGAATGTTCAATTGCGGGAGGATCAAGACACCCTCAGCTGGGGTTTTGATCAAAAAGTCATTTACTCCCAAAAGGCTAGATATCTGTGCCTAATGGAGAAGAAAAATTGGAGTGAAGCCAACTGGTGGCATAAACCTATCTGGAAATTAAGCTGTCCTGCAAAAGGAAAACTATTTTTCTGGTGCCTATTGGAAAATAAGATACCCACCTGGGACAATATCCAGAAAAGGAAAAATGAGGGTCTGGGGAGATGTCCTATTTGCAAACAAAATTTATAAATGGGAGACCATCTGTTTCTTCAATTCCCTTATGCTAAAAAGGTATGGGAAGAGATGTGCATTATGACGGGCTGCTCACTTCAATGGGAAGGCCCTTTGATCAAGGAGGCATGGCTTCGTTAGTGGAATGGGAGCTAGAAGGAAAAACAAAAATCTTTACCCCTAATCACCATATGGGGCATTTGGTTGGCCAGGAACCACGCAATATTCAGGGATGTAGACACCCCCTTCTAGACAGTTGCTCATAATGGAGCAACCATTTACTCCCTTCTCCCGGACAAAGAAATTTATACAAAAGCAAGAGTAGTTATCCCGAAAGCAATAATAGGAGATATTCCCTGGGGATACTTTGATGGTACATCAGACCCATCAAATCAATGTGGGGTAGGAATCGTGATCCATTTGTCTCAAAATAGAAGACTCGAAGCTTCTGTAGGTTTAGGACAAGGAACAAAAAACTATGCTGAAATTAAAACCCTTCATCTACTCTTATGTTGGCTCACTCATTTACATATCACAAAGGCTCAGATTTTTGGGGACTCCCTCAACGTCATAAATTGGTTTAACAAGGATTTTGTTTGCTCAAATTATATTTTACGCCCAATCCTTGATGCTTTCTGGTTATTGAAACATTCATTTTCTTACATTGATCTATGCCACATCTACAGGGAAAGGAATGATGCTACAGACATCCTTTCTAAGGAGGGTGTATAGCAAGCTCCGGGTAGCTAGAGGAAATGAGAAATAGGAACGGAAGGCTCAGTGGAGTCGGATCTGTTGAGATTGCAACAAGATGATGAGCTTAGTGGAAAGGAGTCGCCTTCACTAAGTGGGCCCACAGGCTATTTTTGGCGCAAAGTCTATTTTTAGACTATGTCTATTTTTAGACATATGGATCATGTTCTATGAGTTGAAGGATGCTATTTGTGGATGGTTGGTCAAGTCGGAAAAAATAGATGGACTTCTATTTTTAGACATACTGGGCGGAATCTATTTTTAGATTGCCAGTATAAAAATAGATATGTCAAATATTATTAGCTCTTAATAATATTTAGACTCTAAACATTATCTTATTCTCTTGGAGCACTTCAGTTAAGTGCACAGATGTGGCACAGGAGCTGACAGAAGGAATTACGCTATTCCTGAGGGTTATGTGGAGCTATTGGATGGATACTTCAGTTAGAACTCATGTGACAGAGTTTGGTGGAGTTGATTGAGGAAGTTAGTGGAGTTGTATTCAGTTTAACTAATCTAAACATAGTTGAGCTATTTGTATTCAGTTTAACTAATTGATACAATTAGTGAGAGTAGTGTGAATTAATTATTAATTAATTCACTAATTATAAACTCATTAATCAACTAAAGAATGCATCAGTTAACTTCAGTGCATGGACAGTTTCAGTGGAGACCAGTGCAGAAATAGGTGAAAGAGCAGGTTAACTATCGGTTGTGACTATACAGTTGCTATTTGCAACACACAGATAGGTGGAGAAGCCCATGAGGATTGCGCAGTACAAGCCAGGTGGTTTATCTATTTAATGAAGCCATCCCATAGCATTGATTACGCAATAGAGGCTAGCTATCAAGTGGCAAAAGATT
Source organism: Pinus albicaulis (assembly GCA_034641835.2). Taxonomy (NCBI): domain Eukaryota; kingdom Viridiplantae; phylum Streptophyta; class Pinopsida; order Pinales; family Pinaceae; genus Pinus; species Pinus albicaulis. The sequence goes on along the minus strand of CM076578.1, from coordinate 1,131,689,685 downwards.
GGAGCATGTGTTTTGCTAGATCTAGCTTGATAGTGTGTAGCAATTCGAGGTTGTGCTGAGAGCTTGTGAGGAGCTTTGTACTATGATTGTTACATGATCTCCATGAAATATAATATATAGATAGTTGGGGTTTTCAGCTTTAAGCTTTCCCATTAAATACTGTGTTCATATGTGTGATTGTTTGTGGTTTTAATGTGTGCATGCAATTGATTTTATTTCCGCAATTGATGATCAATGGTAGAAGAGATTCTGTATTATGCATGAAGCTAAAATAGTGTGTGATCGGGAGAATCTTGGTGAATAATATATCAGTTATTCAAATTTATAAATGGTATCAGAGCGATATTGATCATTGGAGCAATTGAAAAACATTGAAGCGGTTGAGTTTTGTGCTGGTGGAATTCGAATTTACAGCAGTGTTTTCTTGGTGTCGAAGTTGAGATGTCTTTCAACGGATTACGATTAGAGTATGCCCTTGAGGGAAGCTCAAATTATATTGCATGGAAGGACAGGATGGAGGCGGTGTTGGATGACAATGGGTTGAAGGAGTTCATAGATGCAGAAATTCCAAAGCCTACTTCTAGTGATGTTGCCGTACTTGATGCATGGCAAAAGAAGACAGAAAAGTGTCGAAGGATTCTGTTGGAAGGTGTGAAGGATCACATAGTGTCCAGCCTTCATGGTAAGGCTTCTCCATTCTTGATGTGGAAAGCTTTGACAGATTTATTTCAAAGCAAGAGCGACCAGAGGAAGTTGGCGCTCAAGGACAAACTCGGGAACATAAAGATGGAGAAAGGCGACAGTATGCCCAAGTACCTCACGAAGTTCATCCAATGCAGGGATGAGCTGGGAAGTGTGGGGGTGACTGTAGATGATGAGGACTTGGTGAGCTTGGCTCTCCTTGGGCTTTCGAAGAGTTGGCACTCCTATCAGGACTCTGTCAATGGTCGGGAGAAATTGCCAGGATGGGAGCGACTTTGGTCGGATCTTGTGCAAGAGGAGATAAGGCGAAGTACCAGGGAAGAATCTTCATCAAAGAATTCTGATGAAGAGAATTGCGCTTTGGCTGCCAAAGAAAAGAAGGGGAAGAGCAAGAAAGCTTCTCATTCCGGTGCGAAAGGCAAGAAGCAGGACATGTCCAAGGTGAAGTGCTTTCACTGTCACCAACACGGACATTACACCACTAATTGTCCACAGAAGAAGAAAAATAAGCAGGCTGCTGGGACTGCAGCTGGAGAGGCCTTAGCCTCACAGTTTGAGCTGGATTTTTCGCTGATCGCATGCTTGGTCTCAAGTATGACGGGTTTAGTGTGGTTTCTTGACAGTGGTGCGTCTTTTCACATGGCAGGAGATCAAGATTTGTTTACTGATCTGGATGAGAAAGATCTTGGAGTGCACATCGAGATGGGCGATGATGGTAGATAAAGTGCGACCGATATCGGTACCATTTCCTTTGAGAGGGATTCTGGTAAACCCTTCATATTGAAGGAAGTGATGCATGTTCCAGGATTGAAGAAGAATATTATCTTTGTGGCGATGTTAGAAGACAAGGGATATGATGTTGTCTTTAGCGAGGAAAAGGCTTTCCTGCGCAGTAAGGCAACTGGTGAGACCCGGAGGATAGGGGTTCGAGTTAAGAACCTTTATCAATTGCAGGTAGATGGTTGCGCAGAAATGGCAAGCAAGGCAGAAGGAGTGGTGAGCCGGGATGATGGCGAGTTGTGGCACCGGAGATTGGGCCACCTTCACCATGGAGCTTTGAAGATACTGCAGAAAATTTCTACTAGGCTTCCTAAAGGCACTCTTGCACAGTGAGATCAGTGCAAGGGGTGTACCTTGGGAAAATTTGTGAAAGCCACCTTTCACAAGAAGGATAGTTGCGCCATGACGATCCTTGAGAGAATTCACACAGACGTGTGTGGACCTTTCTCAGCAGCTTCGACAACAAATCACAGATATTATGTGATATTTGTTGATGATTTTTCTCGTAAGTGCTGGATCTTCTTCATGCAGAAGAAGAGAAATACATACTCAAAGTTCTGTGAGTTCAAGGCACTGGTTGAGAAAGAATCAGGGAAGTAGGTGAAGGCTCTTAGGAGCGACAATGGTGGTGAATTCATCTCTGGCGAATTCAAGGACTTTTGCAGCGCAGAAGGAATTCGAAGAGAGATCATAACACCTCATAACCCACAACAGAACGGGGTTGCTGAGCGGAAGAAAAGAACAATCGTGGGTGCTGCACGAGCGATGTTGCATGATCAGGGCCTTTTCATACACTTGTGGGCTGAGGCATGCAATACTACAGTATATGTGCAGAACCGTTGTCCTCATAGGATACTTGGCATGAGTACACCCAGGGAGGCGTTTTCTGGTAAGAAGCCTGATATTTCCCATTTGAGGATTTTTGGTTCACCTGTTTACATTCATGTGACGAAGGATGCCAGGAAGAAGTCGGAGCCGACTGCGAAGGTTGGGATATTTGTGGGGTACACTGATACGCCCCACAACTATCGTGTGTATTTTCCAGACAGTCGCAAGACTGTTGTGCGACGGGATATCAAATTTCATGAGGAGAAAGCCATGAAGTGTTCGCTTGAGAGGGAGCCACACTTGCATGCAGATGAGGAGCTATTAGTTCCTAAGGATGAGTCTTAGGATGTGGATCAGCCACAAGATGAGGTTCATGGAGTGGAAGAGACCACTCAGGCAGCGCCAACCATCAGAGGGCGGAAGCGCACTACAGAAGCTGAGCGACTGGCTCAAGATGCAGAGAAGGTTGTAGGAGCACCTACATCACAGCGCAGACAGAGACAATCACCTGACCGGTATACTGGATACATGGCTCTTATGAGCAAGTGTATTGTGACGGAGCCATCCTCTTTCGAGGAAGCTGTGGAGGATCCCGCATGGGTAGATGCCATGGTGGAAGATTATGATTCGATTGTCAGAAACAGTGCATGGGAGATTGTCCCAAGGCCGGAAGGGAAATCAGTGGTGGGTTCGAGATGGATCTACAAAGTGAAGAAGGCGGCTGACGGGAGTGTGGAGAAGTACAAGGCAAGATTTGTTGCCCGAGGCTTCTCACAGATAGAGGGGATCGATTATGAGGAGACCTTTGCACCTGTCGCAAGGTATTCTTCCATACGGATGATTCTTGCTCTCTCAGCGCAGATGGGGTGGCACATTCATCAGATGGATGTGAAGACTGCATTCCTCAATGGATTCATTGAGGAGGAGGTGTACATAGAGCAGCCCGAAGGTTTCGAGATCTTCAGCAGCGAGTCGCATGTGTGCAGGCTCAAGAGAGCGTTATATGGGTTGAAACAAGCACCTCGTGCTTGGTACACATGGATAGACAGTTATTTCACTGGACTTGGATTCTCCAAGAGTGAGGCGGATCCTAACCTATACCAGATTGTGGTGGAGGGTAAGTTGCTGATCATTGTACTTTATGTAGATGATTTGATTTTGACAGGTGATGAGCTGTTGATACACTCATGCAAGGTTGATCTTGCAAAGGAGTTTGAGATGAAGGACTTGGGCCTCCTTCATTATTTCCTGGGATTGGAAATTTGGCAGCGCAGTGATGGACTGTTTGTTTCTCAGGGTAAGTATGCTTGGGAGATACTGGAGAAGTTCAACATGCATGGCTGCAAGCCTGTTGATACTCCTTTTCCTGGAAGTTGGAGGAAGGAGGATGCTACTTTGGCGGAGGTAGTGGATGCCACTGTTTATCGATAGTTGGTGGGGTCGCTTATGTATCTGGTCAATACACGACCCGATATATGCTATGCAGTTAACCAGCTTTCTCAAGCTATGGTTAAGCCTACCAAGATCTTTTGGAAGGCGGGCAAGCATGTATTGCGTTATCTCAGAGGCACATCGGGATATGGATCATGGTACAGACAGGAGGATGAGTTGAGGCGGCATGGCTTCACGGATCGGTATCATCATATCAGAGATTGTGTGCAGCGGAAGGTCATGTTACTTTCATACATTCCCACGGAGGATCAGGATGCTGATATCTTGACGAAGGCGCTCACCAGGAGAAAATTCGAATACCACAGGGGCAGGATAGGGGTTGCAGATAATCCTTATCTTGTTGAGAGGAAGTGTTGAGATTGCAACAAGATGATGAGCTTAGTGGAAAGGAGTCGCCTTCACTAAGTGGGCCCGTAGGCTATTTTTGGCGCAAAGTCTATTTTTAGACATATGGATCATGTTCTATGAGTTGCAGGATGCTATTTGTGGATGGTTGGTTAAGTCGGAAAAAATAGATGGACTTCTAATCTAAAAATAGATATGTCAAATATTATTAGCTCTTAATAATACTTATTCTCTTGGAGCACTTCAGTTAAGTGCACAGATGTGGCACAGGAGCTGACAGAAGGAATTACGCTATTCCTGAGGTTATGTGGAGCTATTGCATGGATACTTCAGTTAGAACTCATGTGACAGAGTTTGGTGGAGTTGATTGAGGAAGTTAGTGGAGTTGTATTCAGTTTAACTAATCTAAACATAGTTGAGCTATTTGTATTCATTTTAACTAATTGATACAATTAGTGCGAGTGGTGTGAATTAATTATTAATTAATTCACTAATTATAAACTCATTAATCAACTAAATAATACATCGATTAACTTCGGTGCATGAAGCGATTTCGGTGGAGACCGGTCTGAGAGATAGGTGAAAGAGCAGGTTAACTATTAGTTGTGACTATACTGTTGCTATTTGCAACACACAGATAGGTGGAGAAGCCCATGAGGATTGCGCAGTACAAGCCAGGTGGTTTATCTATTTAATGAAGCCATCCCATCGCATTGATTTTGCAATAGAGGCTGGCTATCAAGTGGCAAAAGATTGGAGCATGTGTTTTGCTAGATCTAGCTTGATAGGGTGTAGCAATTGAGGTAGTGTTGAGAGCTTGTGAGGAGCTTTGTACTATGATTTTTACATGATCTCCATGACATATAATATACAGATAGTTTGGGTTTTCAGCTTTAACCTTTCCCATTAAATACTGTGTTCATATGTGTGATTGTTCGTGGTTTTAATGTGTGCATGCAATTGATTTTATTTCCGCAATTAATGATCAATGGTAGAAGAGATTCTGTATTATGCATGAAGCTAAAATAGTGTGTGATCAGGAGAATCTCGGTGAATAATATATCAGTTATTCAAATTTCTACAGGATCAACCTCCTTTTACATGAACATGTCTTTTTGGGAGTTCCTCCTTACTTTAGTTTATTTTATGTTCATATTTGGATCTTCCAGGAAACCCATGATTTCTGGTTTTTTGTTTAAACATTGTTTCACATATCTGTTGTCACTGTTGCTATACTATACACTTGCAGACTAAATTTCTATTTTGGATTATTTTCCTCCTAAGAGGAAGCCCAAGAAAGTTATTATGAACTACATATTTTATTTTACGTTGGGTTTTTTACCTCATATGTAAGTGACCGGGGATGCGATATGGCATTTGTTGTTTTTACTTTTTGTGTATACAGGCTGACATAGTTGGTTGTTTCTCCCTACAAATAGGGAGGTCTGAGACCTCATCACAATGGGGTTGATGAAAAATGGAAGGGCTTATTGGCTGGAAAATGAGAAGAGGCAAACTCTTTCTCAAGAAATGTTTAAATGCATGTACACAGTTAACTTTTTTATTCAATATAAAAGGTTCGATTTTTTTCTTGGGAAAAACATTAAGAGATTTCAATATAATTTAATATCTATATATTCTTAATTAATAATAATATAAAATTATAAGATTTATGATTTTAATCAATACTTATTTAAAGTAAATAAATAATAATAATAATAATGATAATGATAAATAAATAAATAATAAATAACCATTACAACAAAGAATATCTAACATGAAATAAAATGTTATAAAATGAAACGAAATGAAACAAATTTCAACTTTCATGAAGCACCATATTCATAATTCATAATGAGTTATTAAAATATAACTGCCAACTTCAAAGTTTCAAACTTCAAAATTAAATTGTCATATATTGTTTACAAAAAATATCATAATAAATATGAAAGAGTCAAGTTTCAACAGTTATAAAAAGTTAAAAAATACTAGAAACTAGAAAATACTAGTAAATCTATTTTATATATTGCCTCGCGACTGGCCCCTTGCCACGCCCACAAGAATTTCTAATTTTTTAGCAGATCGTGAAAATGGTGGTCTTCTAGCAGTCTCCTCCTGCATAATAGCACGACCAAAACTAGAAGGGACATACCCTCCACGTGAGGATGTAGGTGGAGGAGACGTCAGCCAAAGAACAATATTTGGAACTAGAAAATTGGTATAGGCACTACTATTGGATGGTAGGTGTGGCGGTGGCATGGTTGTTGTTGCTTCATCCTCATCTCTCAAAAGTTATGCTTCCAATTCTTCTAGATGTATAGTGACATCCTCCAAATTATCGTCCTCTGGGTTGTTGTCCAAAAATTTATATGATAGATCCTCATAAGCCTGATCACAATAATGACTCAACAACCTCAATTTGTAGTGCACATAAACCAAGATTTATGCTCAGTTTTCATTGATTTTGTTTCTTCTCACATTATGAATGATGTTGTAGGTGCTCCAACACCTCTTTGCAGAAGAATTATTTACAACCTGTGAGAGAAATTTTTTTTCCAATTTTTGCAAAACTCCCATGTCGCCATATGCTTCCCACCATGTGAGAGCATCAAATCTATCTCTATCTTTCATTGCATGCAAAGTGTAGAAATTATACAAACAGTATGTATATCAATGGATTTAATCCGATCATGCAATGTTCTAAAGGAAGATACTGAAACCTTCTACAATTAATTATGTAGAAATTAAACACAATTGCACAATCACACCAAGTAAAAGAAAGAAGCAAATCAATACACAACACAGATAATTTTCCTGAGGAAATATTGCTGCTCAAAACCCCCTTATCTTCTATTTTATATTCAATCAAGGAAAAATGAAACAATACAATGCACTCTTCTCACAAGAGTGTCATGCATTATCCTGACTGTCTCACATTGATCTGGGCAAAATTGGACCAAAAATTAGCCAATTCTCAGCCTGTCTTTAGCCTGCCTTGCTCACGCAATTCATGTGGAATGCAATCCCTATTCTCAAGGAATTTAAGCCTTCTTTGACTGCGCAAACATCATGGGAAATCATGCGGTGTGTTAACTGCATCTGGGAAGTTTGCTAATAATACAACTGATAGTTAACTTCCCTTTAACCTTTGTCTCAATTGGGTCTTCATCAGAACTAACATGCATGCAGCTAATCATAGTAAATGATCAATCACTTGAAAAATCACTGCATGTGAATCAAATCTTATTTGATTCACTTGACCTCTCATTAGTGCAACAATCAGTTACAACTAGTTAGACTGACTTTAACTCACCTAGATTGAGTTAACTGATTTCTCATGCATTAAGATAATGCACTAACTGAAACTTGAACTCTAATACAACTAGAATCACTCTACATGCCTCACCAACCACCCTCAACTCGAAATTCATGAGCTAACTGAGTCTATCACACTCAGTTAACTATTAAAATTGATTTTGAGATAAGATTACAATTTATTGTCCAATTTAATTAAGGGAAAATTAAATTAGACACATTTCCAATTTATTAAATAAATTGGCTCTCACACTAATGTATCGCTAGAACCCATGATCCCAAGATCCCACACTAGTGTTTGTGTTGCATTTTCTTGTTGAATTTCAACACTCCCTCTCAACAAGAAAGGGATTATCTGCTACCCCGATCCTGCCTCTGTGGTATTTGAATTTTCTCCTGGTGAGCACCTTCGTCAGAATATCTACATCCTAATCCTCCATGGGAATGTACTGAAGTAACATAATGTGTCTCTGAACATGATCTCTAAGATGGTGGTACCAGATGTCAATATGCTTGGACCTATCCTAGAATACTGGATTAACCAAGAGTTTTATGCAACTCTGATTATCACAATGTATCATCGCCGGATCCAGTTGATGACCAAACAATCCAACAAGAATCTTCCTCGTCCAAATGGCCTCACATCCAACCTGAATTTCTGACATGTACTTTGCCTTGGTTGAACTGAGTGCAACGGATCTCTGCTTCATGTTGTACCAAGAAACTATTGTCGATCCTATGATGAAGATCCCTCCTGATGTGCTCTTCCTGTTTGATGGAATTCCTGCCCAATATGCATCGGTGAAGCCTTGAAGCTTCACTCCCTTTTTCCTTATGTACCATAATCCATATTCTATAGTGTCTCTGAGATATCTCAAGACATGCTTCCGCGCCTTCCAAAAGAGCTTGCTCGGCTTAACCATAGCTTGACTAAGCTAGTTAACTATGTAGCAAATGTCTGGTCTCGTGTTCACCAAATACATAAATGAACCTTCAAGCTTCCTGTAAATAGTAGCATCCACTACTTCACCTGAAGTGCATCCTCCTTCCTCAATTTTCCTGGAAGATGAGTCTCGATGGGTTGACAAATCTCCATGTGAAACTTACTCAAAATCTCTTTGGAATACTTGCCTTGAGAAAAAATAGCTCACCATCCCCTTAAAAACAAGGAAATAGTGAAGGAGTCCCATGTCCTTCATCTCAAACTCTCTTGCAAGGTCTTCTTTGCAAGAATTTATGAGTTTCTCATCACCTGTCAAATTAATATCATCAACATAAAGTATGATAATCAAAAGCTTACGCTCAACCACAATCTGTTATAGGTTTGCATTTGTTTCACTCTTTGTGAAGCCCAACCGAGTGAAATAACTGTCAATCCTAGTGTACCAAGCACGAGGTGATTGCTTCAACCCATTCAGTGCTCTCTCGAGTCTGCACACATGTGACTCATTGTCAAAGATCTAAAAAAATTCTAGCTACTCAATGTACACTTCTTCCTCAACAAATCCATTGAGAACTGCAGTCTTCACATCCATCTAATGTATCTGCCATCCCATCTACGCTAAGAGTGCACAGGTAGATCTAATAGATGAGTACCTCACAACCAGTGCAAAATTTTCCTCACAGTCAATCCCCTCAACTTGTGAGAATCCTCGGGCTACAAATCTAGCCTTGTACTTATCCACACTCCCATCCATTGCTTGCTTCACCTTATAGGTCCATCTAGATCCAACCATTGATTTTCCGACTGGTCTTGGGACAACTTCCCATGCATTGTTCCTGACGATGGAGTCATAATCCTCAAGCATGGTGTCAACCCAAGTTGTTTGCTTCATTGCCTCCTTAAAGGAGGATGGTTCTGTCACAATACACTTGCTCATAAGAGCCATGTATCTAGTAAACATGTTTGGAGACTGTCTTTGTCCACGCAGTGAAGTAGGTGCTCCTACCCGCATCAAGTCTCCATCTATCAGCTTCTGTGGTGTGCCTTCTACCATGTCTGGTGGATGGCTCTGCATGAGTGGTTTTTGCCACTCCATGATCCTCCGCATGTGGTTGCTCCACATCTTGAGGTTCATCCTTTGGAACCAATAATTCCTCATCTGCATGCAAATCAAGCTTCCTCTCAAGGGACGATCGCATGGCTTTGTCCTCATCAAATTTATATCCCGCCTCACAACAGTCATCCTGTTGTTTGGAAAATACACCTGATAGTTGTGGGGAGTATCAATGTACACCACAAATATCCCAATCTATGTTGTTGTTTCTAAATTCTTCGTGGAATCTTTGGTCACATGGCAATAGACAGATGAGCCAAAAATTTTAAAATATGAAACATTAGGTTTCTTACCAGAAAAAGCCTCCTTTGGTGTACTCATGCCAAGTATCTAATGAGGACTACGATTTTGCACAAATACCATTTTTTTGCATGCCTCTGCCCACATATGAAATGGTAGGCCCTGATCATGTAACATCGCTCGTGATGCACCCACAATTGTTCTATTCTTTCTTTCTTCGAACCAATTCTGTTGTGGGTTATGAGGTGCAATCAACTCTCTTTGAATTCCTTCTTTGCTACAGAAGTTCTTGAATTCATTGGAGATGTACACTCCACCATTGTCGCTCCTTAGAGCCTTCACATGCTTCCTCATGTCTTTCTCAACCAGTGCTTTAAACTCACAAAATTTGGAGAATGTCTGATCTTTCTTCTGCATGAAGTAGATCCAACACTTTTTAGAAAAATCATCACCAAAAATCACATAATACCTGTGCTTTGTTTTCGAAGCTATATAGAATGGTGCACACACGTATGAGTGAACCCTCTCAGGGATTTCCACTGCTCATTTATCCTTCTGGTGAAAAGTCGCCTTTGTATACTTCCCCATGGTACATCCCTTGCATGTGTCTATTTGCACAAGAGTACCCTTTGGAAGCTCCGTAGAAATTTGTTGCATGACCTTCAAGGCATTGTGTTGTAGATGGCTCAATATCGTGTGCCATAACTCACCCTCATCCCAACTCACCACTTTGTCTTCTTTACCCATCAATGTTGCGTAGCCATCTACATCAACTTTTTAGAGATTCTTCGCACGAAACCCAATCTTCTTGACTTTTCTTGTGGCTTTGTGCCGAAGGAATGCTTACCTTCAATGAAAACCACATCATATCCTCTATCCTCCAACATACAATTGAAACTAAATTTTTCTTCAAGCCTGGTACATGCAGGCAATATTTTAATAAGAAGGATCTACCTGAATGTATTTGGAAAACAACTGTACCAATCCCGGTAGCGGTATGCCTCCCATCATCAACCATTTCGATATGCATCTGGGGATCCTTCTCCTCCAAGATACTGAAAATTTATTTGTCTCTCGTCATGTGGAAAGATGCACCACTATCCAAGTACCACACCGATCCCATCGCACTAGACACCATGCATGCGATGAGTGAGAAGTCAAACTCAAACTGTGAGGCAAAGCCTCACTAGCTACAGATCCTGAAGCCTTCTTGTTCTTCTTCTCTAGTGGACAATTAGTGGCATAATTTCCATGCTCGTGATAGTGAAAACATTTCACTCTAGACATGTCACGCTTCTTGCCTTCTTTGACGGACTCAGATTTGGAATAGGATTTATTTCCCTTCCCCTTCTTTTCCTTAACACCCAATGTGAAATTTTCTTCATCATCTATTTTAGATGAGGATCCATCCTTGGTATTCCGCCTGAATTCTTCTTGCACAAAATCCGACCAAAGTCGCTCCCAATCTGGCAACTTCTCCCTCCCATTGACATAGTCCTGATAACTATGCCAACTCTTGGTAAGGCCTAGAACAGTTAGGCTCACCAAGTTATCATCCGCTACAGTAATTCCAACACTCCCAAGCTCATCTCAACATTGGAAAAACTTGGTTAAATATTTCAAAATAGTGTCGCCTTTCTCCATTTTGATTTTCCTGAGTTTATCCTCAAGTGCCAATTTTCTGTGTTTACTACTACTCTGAAACAGATCTGTCAAAGCCTTCCACATTGCATATGGAGTCGCTTTGCATGGAGACTTGAGACGATGTGGTATCATACTACCTCCAATAAGATCCTCTTCGCCTTTGCAACCTTCTTTTGCCAAGCATCAAGAAGAGCGACATCTGCTGTTGCGGGTTTGGGAATGTCATTATCAATGAATTCTTTTAACACGATGTCCTCCAAAACTGCCTCCATCCTATATTTCCACGCAATATAATTAGAACTTCCCTCGAGTGCATATTCTAATCTCAATCCATTGAAATCCATCTTGATATTTATCTGCTTATTGCACCAAAGAATACTTTTGCGAATTCGAATGTTGTTCAATCACAAACTCAATTATTCTTCTTCACTATTGTGAGTTCCCGTGCTCTGATACCATGCAGAAATTATACAAATAGTATGTATATCAATGGATTCAATCCGATCATGCAATGTTCTAAAGCAAGATACTGAAACCTCCTACAATTAATTCTGTAGAAATTAAACAGGATCGCACAACAATGCCAAGTAAAAGAAAGAAGACAATCAATAAACAACACATATAATTTTCTTAGGGAAAGCTTGCTACTCAAAACCCCTCTATCTTCTATTGAATATTCAACCAAGGAAACATGAAACAATACAATGCACTCTTATCACAAGAGTCTCTTGCACTATCATGACTGTCTCACAATGATCCGGGAAAAATTGGACCAACACTTAGCAAATTCTCAGCCTATCTTCAGCTTGCCTTGCTCACGCAATTCATGTGGAATGAAATCCCTATTCTCAAGGAATTTCTACCTGATTTGACTGCGCAAACATCATGGGAAATCTTGTGGTGTGTTAACTACATCTGGGTAGTTTTCTAATAATACAATTGATAATTAACTTCCCTTAACCTTTGTCTCAACTAGGTATTCATCGGAACTGACATGCATGCAGCTAATAATAGTAAATCATCAGTCACTTGACATATCACTTCATGTGAATCAAATATTATTTGATTCAATTGACCTCTCATTAGTGCAACAATCAGTTACAACTAGTTAGACTGACTTTAACTCACCTAGATTTATTTAATTGATTTCTCAAGCATTAAACTAATGCACTAACTCCAACTTGAACTCTAATACATCTAGAATCACTCTGTATGCCTCACTAACCACCCTCAACTCAAAATTCATGAGCTAACTGAGTCTATCACACTTAGTTAACTATTACAAGTGGTTTCGAGATAAGATTACAATTTATTGTCCAATTTAATTAAGGGAAAAATAAATTAGACACATTTCCAATTTATTAAATAAATTGGCTCTCACACTAATGTATCACTAGGACTCATGATCCCACAATCCCACACTAGTGTGTGTGTTGCATTTTCTTGTTGACAAAGAACCAAGAACCAGTGCAAAGAACCAAACAAACCAGTGCAACTGAAGAATCTGCCTAATTCAAGGCATAGATTAGCACACTCCTCGATGTTAGGGACCAACTTGTATTATGATTTCAAATATCACTCTTGTACCTCTAGATTTGTATGGGGTTTGATCCTAACCCCACCCCTAGGTGCAGGTTGGCCCAACCAATATGGAGAGTAGTATTTTGGCATAAGGATATACACCAAGGCACGTTGTGGAACATTAAGTTTATTCCACCATGCACACACACAATTGTGAATCATTGAATAAAATTTGGGATCATTTTCCTTAACAATATCTTTTATCTGCCCCAACATGCTATCCATCTTCTCATACACCTCCCCAATCATCTTTTATCTGTATCTGCAAAGTGAATCATTCTATGAATGGGCTTGGTGAAATTAAAAATTCCCCTCACACATGCCCAAAATAGACCATCAAGAGCGGTCTCCTCCACCTATTCAAAACCTTTCCCGTCAACCATTGTTGTTGCCATGTCCTTTAATACCTGCCACTGTGGACTTAATGCCATGCTAGCCAATGACTCTCTTACCTTCAAAAGGTGCTTGAAGGTGAGGTAATAACTATCAAATATAGTCTTTGAAATCTTCAACAGCTCCAATCTTGAGTGACTGCGGAAAATCCCATGGGTATTGCTATGATTTATAATAAATCTTGTCATTTTTTTGCTTCTCTTGTACAAATCACCAATCCATTTGTATTGAGGTTGTTTGTTTTTAATTATATCATGCATCAAAAGGTTTATTGTGTGAAAAAAACACCCAGGCCAAAATTATCCTCAATAATTTATCTTGCTGCCTTAGAATTAGCAGCATTATCAGTGATTACTTGGATGAGATTGTATAGCCCAATACGTTCAATTGTTTCAAGTAATGTTTATGAAATTTTGATGTTGGTCTTAAACTTATCTGAGTAATCATATGATGAAAGGAAGATTGCACCACTAACAGACACATCAAGAACACTTATCAATGGCTAGACTTTTACATTTTTCCATCCCTTAGATACAATGGACAACCCATTTTCATTCCAAAAATTTGTCATTCTACTCAAAGAACGAGTTTTTTTTTTCTTTTTCATGATCAAGTCCCACGGTTCTAGCCTTGTCATACCCAGGGATCTTGTATCCTTTGGGGGCATCATTAATGGAAAAAACCATTTCACGCCAATAAGGTGAGCGAAGAACATTGAATGGTACCCCACATGCACAACTAAATCAAATTTTTTTTGAATCCACATCATTCCCAGACCCTTCGTCAAGGAAATCTAATATGGTTCTACGCCTTAAAGAGATGTTTGTTCATGTGACAGGTGTGGCTCCATGTCCACTGCCATGGGTTGAATTTGATGGACTTCTTTGTGCATGATGTGATGGTGGATTAGGTTCTAAGAAACCCTTTGATCTTTTATATTTGTATTGGGCTTACTCCTCTTCCCTTGTGTATTTGGCTCTATCTACTGCTGACAAACTTACACAAGTTTTGATTCATATTTGTTTATCTCCATCCCATGGTCTTTTCTCATGAAGGTGCCTTCTGGCACGGGTGCATGAACATGTGTATTGTTTACTGCAATGGTGGCTAAGAAATTTAGTGGTTTCACCCCCTTTCCCTGCTTCAGGCCTAGTAACATATTTCCAAAATGGTGTTTGGTCAATTTTACTTGGTGTGGCCTCATCATCTCCACTCTCCCTTTCCTCCTCACCAAGGTACTCCTCTCCAATATTTTCATCAAATCCACTATAACCCACTTATTCATCCTCCTCTTCGTGAACAACCCTCTTTCTTCTAATCTCCAACACCATAATAAAAAAAAGAGGAACCAACAACAAGAAAATTCCAAGCCATATAGACATTATGTTTCAAGTTTTTAGCCTGCAAAAAAATGGAGGAATGCCAAATGGGAATGGGAAAGAGAGAATAAAACATTTTCATTTTGCAAAAATTCAACATATAGAAAAAATATCTAGATTAGAGTGTAGATCCTATCTCTTTGGTCTTCAATCCAAAGTTATAATATCCATTTCAATCTCCTCTCTCTTGCTCTCTCCAAGCCCCAAGATCCAAGTTCTCTCTTTCTCTCTCTAAGCTCCAAGACCTCCTCTCCATTTCTCTCTCTTTTTCTCTCCTCTCCAAGCTCTCTCTTTCTCAAAAATCACAAGTGATGATAATGAGGGTGGGGGAGGGATTTTTATCCCCCCTTCCCTTCCATCCATTTCCCCCTCTATTGGCTCCCTTCTCCACTCGCGGCTGTGCGACTAAGTTTAGGTCAGGAGAAAATTTTCAGAGGGAGGAGCGATCGCTCCCTGACCTCTCCCTTAAAACCAGGGAGCATTTTTTGTACCTTGGGAGTGCACTCCTGAGGTCTCTTCCTTTGCACTCTTGAGTGGAGTGTGAATTGGGAACGGGTTCGAGGGGGGGGGGGGGAGAGAGGGGCACTACCCCGCAACCCTACAACAAACAAACAATGAGGCCTATAAGTATGGAAAATGACGTACAACCATTAGTGAACTTTTGAGGTCTAAAATGGGCCTCCTAAGAAAAATGTACAACCAAAATAAACTTTATACAAACCAATAGGATTCAAGATGATGATGTCAACCATGGGGGATGATTCACGATTTTTGGGGTCAAAATTTGATCCAGGTGGATTAAACAGGTACAGGTACAAATGACTTAAGTACAAGGCTCAGAAATCAAAGTGTTCAAAAATCCTTCGAACCAAGTTCAAGTTGTAGATCTCGAAATTCTGAATCCAATGGCGTAGACGACACTCAATTCCGAGTTTGAATGAAGGAGTTAGGAGCAGTCAAAGTTCAGAGGTTGACTTGGTGATGTGGCAGACTAAGGAGGCAACAATTTTGCTGAAACCCGGCCACCGGATTCCGACCAACCTGGCCAGATTTCGGGCGAATTTGTGGGACCGTTAAAAGCACTCCTTCGGTCAAAAATTTGAAGGTTCAAAAACAAACAGTTTGTTTTAAATAACAATAAAACAAAAAATATATATATTAAGGGTGGCGGGCCACCAACCCCGCCACCCCATGCAAACCATATAATATTAAAAAAGGAATGTGTTGGGGGGCGGGTGGTCAACCCCGCTACCCCCGCGGTCACCATTATACAACGGCCGTATATATTTACACTTGGCGCGTTTCCATATGGGGCGGGCCGCCCAACATGGGTCCGGCCCCCCCCACATCCACATCAAATATATTAAAATACAAAACGGTTCATAAATGTTTTTTAAATGGAATGCGGTTCAAACGCCAAGTAAAATTTTGTAATGCGGTTTAAACAAAAACAAAACAGTCGGCTTTTAATGGCGGGGTCGGGATTTGACCACCCGACCTCCGCCCAAACAAATTGGATCTCAACCAATTCGGCTATGGGTGACTTTGGACAGTCCGCCCACGCTTTATTATATAAACTGTCATTCATTTGTGCGCCCAGGGATGGACAGGAGTGGGCACGGAAAACGAGGCAGTGGAACCTTGAGCAGTGTGCAGGAGGGGGCGGAACCATGATCTGAGCCATTTTTCCAGAGGGGCCAGATTTTCACTTTGTCCGATTGGGGCAAGTTTTATATGGATTCAGCACTACTCGACGCCACAAATCCAATGGTGCTGCCCATTTTGTCATCAGAGGTCTAAAATTTTTGGCCATTTCCAGATTGGGCAGGTATAAGGGTGTAATTCCTCATTTTGTACTTGTACTTTCATTTTGCCATTTAATGAAAGCAGGGCCTCCCCACTATTAGAGCAGGGCCTGGAGACGTAGTCCCTCCTGGACGAACTCCGATATCAACTCTTGTGTCTTCGTGCATGATGTTAATTGCTTCTCTCTTTTTCCGCTTATGCCTTTAAAATTTCTTGTTTTAAAAGCTACAATTTTCACATGTTAATTCTTTTATACATCTCAAACAAAAGATTTTGGATCAAGTGGTATCGGAGCGGGTGTTTGTAGATGTGAATTACATGTTTGTATGCTAACAAGAAGCAGGCTAAGAAGAGGCGAAGGGACGCTACAGGCTTTTGATCCCGAAGCAGGACGTGCACGTCAGAGAAGGAACATGGGAGACAAAGATCGGAATGAAGAGGAGCTCAATTTCCGCAAAACTTTCTATACCATGGCAGATCGAGTAGAGAGACTATTCTCTAGACTTGAAAGGTTAGAGAAAACAGGAGATCATTATTTAGAAGGGCAAGGTTCAGCGCATGGAGATGGTGGAGGAAATCCACCCCCTTCAGGAAATGAAAGTCCTTCCTCCTCTTCTAACCATCATAATAAAAATTCTGGAAATGCATCTAACAAGCCTTTCTTTAAGTTAGATGTTAAGTTTGATCTACCGGTATATAATGGTGAAAGTAACACTGAGAAGCTTAACAATTGGATTAGGCAGCTTGAACTCTATTGCAGGATCCAGCAGATTATGGAGGACGAGGTGAAAATCCAATTGGCTTCTCTTCGATTGAGTGGCACAGCTCTCATCTGGTGGGAGAGAAAACTTCGAAGCAGCAGTAACTTGGGTAACCTTCTTTCTTCCTGGTCAGATTTTATTACTGAAATTAAAAATCAATTCTATCCCTTAGGTTACAAGCAGAAAGCCTTAATGGAGTGGCAGTACCTAAGGCAAGGTAAAGGACAAAATGTGCAAACCTTTACTGAAGAATTTCGAAAACAGGCATTAATTTTGGGCATCTCTTTAGATTCTCCTGAAGTTGTAACTAAGTACATTGGTTCGTTGCATAGTTACATTAGACATTCATTGTTAATGTTTGAACCTACTACCATTGACTCGGCCAGTGTGAAGGCCATTCATCTTGAGAACAGGGGCAGAAATGATAAGGACGATCATTCAAAGAAACCACCTTCCAAACCTTCAAATGGCAAATTTAAAGGGAAAGGAAAGGGAAAGGAAAAGAAGACGGCGTCAACAAAGAAGGATGAAGGAGAAAAGCCTTATTGCACTCACTGCAAAAAGGAAGGCCATGACGACGATCATTTTTGGAAACTATATCCAGAAAAGAAGCCGAAGAGATATGGAGGAAAGGGTAAGCAGAAGACGGTAGCAACCGCACAGCAGGACCTTGGATCCGACTCAGGCGATGAGGCATTGATCACAGCAGCAGGGGCAAAAGGTACTCATTCTCTTCATGATTCTGAATCACATGAAAGCACTAGTGCATCAAATGAGCCTCTTTCTAATGAACGTAAGAGAATTGAGTTGTTTCATATTAGAGTTATTATAAACCATGCAAAAGTAGAAACTCTATTTGATTCAGGCTCTCAAGCAAACCTTATTTCAGAATCCTTGGTTAAAAAGTTAGGCTTAGAAGTTAAGCCTCATCCAAAACCTTATCCACTTGGATGGATACATGATAAAGTAAAACTAAATGTAACCAAGCAGTGTAAGGTAAAATTTGTTATTGCTTCTAAGATGGTAGATGAAGTAGAATTGGATGTAATACCATTGGATATCTGTGGCATTGTGTTGGGGAGTCCCTATCTTTATGATATGAAAGCAGTTTTCTTTCGCCATGAAAATAAATACCAAATCACTAAAGATGGGGTAGAATACATTGTAAGAGCTCATCAAACCAAAGTCAGTGCCAGCCTTGTAAGTGCAGGACAGATGAAGAGACTGGTTAATTCCAGCAAGGGGTGTTTGCTCATGGTTGTGAGAGAAAAGGATGAGGAAATAACCGATGCTTTCCGGGGATGTGATCCGGCTCATAAACAGGAATTATGTGATGTTATTTCTAACTATGGTGAGTTGTTTCAGGAACCCAAAGGTTTGCCTCCAAAACGAGGGATCCAACATGAGATCCATTTGCAACATGATGCTCCATTACCAAACATTGGTATGTACAGGATGTCATCCATCAAAATGGAGGAAATCAAAAAGCAGGTACAGGAACTATTGAACCAAGGGGTCATTCGGCCAAGTACTTCTCCTTGTGGCTCGCCGATCGTGTTAGTGCCCAAGAAAGATGGCACATGGAGGATGTGCGTGGATTATCGGGCACTAAACAAAATCACGGTGAAAAATCGATACCCTCTCCCTCGCATTGATGATTTATTAGATCAATTTAAAAATGTTGTTTATTTCACCAAATTGGATTTGCGTAGTGGTTATCACCAGGTCAGAATTGCAGAGCAGGATGTGTGGAAAACCGCCTTCAAGACCAAACAGGGGTTGTTCGAATGGATGGTGATGCCATTCGGACTTTTCAACGCTCCAACCACATTCATGAGGGTCATGAATGATCTTTTTAGGCCTTTCATTGATGAGTTTGTCCTTGTGTATTTAGATGATATTCTTGTATTTAGTAGGACTTGGGAGGAACATGTATGCCATGTAATCAAAGTGCTTGATGTTTTAAAGAAAGAACAATTGTATGTAAAGTTGTCAAAGTGTGAGTTTGGGAAAACCTCTTTGGTTTAACTTGGTCATATTGTCGGTAATGGTCAATTAAAAATAGACCCCTCAAAAGTCGAGGTGATTGTAAATTGGCCTAAGCCTACCAATGTAACAGAGGTCCGTAGTTTTTTAGGTGCAGTACAGTACTGGAGGAGGTTCATTGCCAACTTCTCCATTATTGCATCACCCTTACACACTCTGACAAGTATCAAACAAGCCTTTCAGTGGGGAGGAAAACAGCAGAAGGCCTTCGAAGCACTGAAAGAGAAAATCAGCACCGCACCAGTCCTGGCTTTACCCGATCTCCCGCAGCCTTTTGAGATCGAAACCGATGCCAGTGGGTACGCCATGGGAGCTGTACTTTTGCAGCAGAAGAAGCCGATTTGTTACCATTCGGAGAAGTTCTCCCAAGCTGTAATAAATTACCCCACTTACGACAAGGAATTGTATGCCTTGGTCCAAAGTGTGAAAAAGTGGAAACACTACCTGATCGGCAAGGAGACCATCATCCATACGGATCATCAGCCCTTGCAGTACCTTCAGTCACAGACCAAGCTACAACAATCTCGTCATTTCAGGTGGATGGGGTTCCTACAACAATTTCATCTGGTAATAAAGTATAAGAAGGGCACTAGTAACAAAGTAGCAGACATGCTCTCTCGCCCTCCTATCGCTGCTTCTATTATTTTGCATAATGCGTCATTATCTTTTGAAAGTTATGTTGAACAGTACACTAACGATGATGACTTTAAAGAAGTTTATGCAAAACTAACTCATGGTTCACAGGTGGACAACTATCATTTGCAGGGGAAGTTGTTGTATCACCTTGGTAAATTGTGCATACCCACAGCAGAAAGGGTACATGTAATTCGAGAGGTGCATACCTCTCTTGTGTCTGGTCACTTTGGTGTTGAAAAAACCTTATGTCATTTGCAAAGGTTTTGTTTTTGGCCCCATATGAAAAACATTGTAACCCGTTTTGTAAAGGGATGTGTGATGTGTTCTGTTTCAAAGCCCTCTAATAGAAAACTTGGGCTCTACACACCACTCCCTATTCCGGGTCGTCCATGGGAAAGTGTGTCGATGGATTTTGTAGGAGGTTTGCCTATGTCAAGAAAGGGTCACGACTATTTGTATGTTGTCGTCGACCACTTTAGCAAAATGTGCATATTGATGCCTTGTAAAAAGCAGGTCACTGCTGAGCAGACTGCTTGTCTTTTCTTTCAGTATGTTTGGGTCCACTTTGGGTTGCCCACGTCGATTGTGTCAGATCGAGACTCTCATTTCCTTGGAGAGTTTTGGACCAGCTTGTGGCGCATGATGGATACCAAGTTGAAGATAAGCACGACATTCCATCCACAAACCGACGGACAGACAGAGGTCGTTAATCGTACCGTGGTACACTTGTTGCAGGGCTATTGCAGCAAACATCCCAAGTTATGGGATGAACACCTTCCATATGTGCAGCACGCTTACAACCGAGCAGTGCACTCCTCTACGCAGCGTTCACCTTTTGAGACATGCTTTGGTTACTTACCAAAGGACCCTTTCGACATGATCTATGGAAGGGATGAAGATGCCAGTGGGCGTGATGACAGGGATAAAGCACAGCGGTTCATTCAGCGGATTCAGACGATTCACCAAGTAGTGCAAGAGCAGTTGGAGAAGAGTTAGGCCCGATATAAGGCCCGACATGATAAGCACCGAGTTGACCATCAATTTCAAGTTGGCGACAAAGTGTGGTTCCACATCAGCAAGGATCGAATGAAGGGAGAAGGTAAGAAATTGCGACCAATCCGGTATGGTCCCTTTACCATATTGGAGAAGATTGGGAATAATGCTTTCCGACTTGACTTGCCGGTATACATGCAGATGTAATCAGTTTTGAATGTTGAAAATCTAAAACTTTATGAACCCCCATTGATTATGGACACTGAGGAGGTAGGATCAGTTCCTACAGTGGATGACTTTGCACCAGAATATCTCGATGAACTGCCAGAGGACATCATTCTCGATCGAAGGACCAGCACTTCGCAACGAGGAGATGTGGAGTATCTCCGTGTTGGTTTCAAAGGGATGCACCCAAGTAAAGCCAAATGGCTTGAAAAGGAGAAGGTGAGGGAGCAATTCCCTCACTTGCCTGTTGATTGATGAGGCTTTTGGGGTCCAAAAGCTCTTTAGTGGGGAGGAATGATCCAGGTGGATTAAACAGGTACAGGTACAAATGACTTAAGTACAAGGCTCAGGAATCAAAGTGTTTGAAAATCCTTCAAACCAATTTCAAGTTGTAGATCTCGAAATTCTGAATCCAATGGCGCAGACGGCACTCAATTCCGAGTTCGAATGAAGGAGTTAGGAGCAGTCAAAGTTCAGAGGTTGACTTGGTGATGTGGCAGACTAAGGAGGCAACAATTTTGCTGAAACCCGGCCACCGGATTCCGACCAACCTGGCCAGATTCCGGGCGAATTTTTGGGACCGTTAAAAGCACTCCTTCGGTCAAAAATTCGAAGGTTCAAAAACAAACGGTTTGTTTTAAATAACAATAAAACAAAAAAAATATATATTAAGGGTGGCGGGCCACCAACCCCGCCACCCCATGCAAACCATATAATATTAAAAAAGGAATGTGTTGGGGGGTGAGTGGTCAACCCTGCCACCCCCGCGGTCACCATTATACAATGGCCGTATATATTTACACTTGGCGCGTTTCCATATGGGGCGGGCCGCCCAACATGGGTCCGGCCCCCCTCACATCCACATCAAATATATTAAAATACAAAACGGTTCATAAATGTTTTTTAAATGGAATGCGGTTCAAACGCCAAGTAAAATTTTGTAATGCGGTTTAAACAAAAACAAAACAGTCGGCTTTTAATGGCGGAGTCGGGATTTGACCACCCGACCTCCGCCCAAACAAATTGGATCTCAACCAATTCGGCTATGGGTGACTTTGGACAGTCCGCCCACGCTTTATTATATAAAATTTCATTCATTTGTGCGCCCAGGGACGGACAGGAGCGGGCACGGAAAACGAGGCAGTGGAACCTTGAGCAGTGTGCAGGAGAGGGCGGAACCATGATCTGAGCCATTTTTCCAGAGGGGCCAGATTTTCACTTTGTCCAATTGGGGCAAGTTTTATATGGATTCAGCACTACTCGACGCCACAAATCCAACGGTGCTGCCCATTTTGTCATCAGAGGTCTGCAATTTTCGGCCATTTCCAGATTGGGCAGGTATAAGGGTGTAATTCCTTATTTTGTACTTGTACTTTCATTTTTCCATTTAATGAAAGCAGGGCCTCCCCACTATTAGAGCAGGGCCCGGAGACGTAGTCCCTCCTGGACGAACTCCGATATCAACTCTTGTGTCTTCGTGCATGATGTTAATTGCTTCTCTCTTTTTTCGCTTATGCCTTTAAAGTTTCTTGCTTAAAAGCTACAATTTTCACATGTTAATTCTTTTATACATCTCAAACAAAAGATTTTGGATCAAAATTATAAAGATTAAAAAATAATAAAATAATAAAACTATTTTTTCAACTTGTATTTTCAATTTTTTTTTACAAAGTCGGTTATGGTATTATATATTCCAAAAGAGAAGATGGAGCACACATCGAATACATATGGGGTTGGAGATAAGCATGCTAAAGGAGAAGGAATCGAAAACGCAGTCCCGAATACCTTTATCCATGTTTCCAAAATTTCCAGAATTTCCTACTGCATTTTTGGCATACTGCCTTACGAACTATGAGAGGAACAATATACATTTACCTAACATAACTTAAGAAAACTAATATATGTTGGGAATGGTGAAGAAAAACTTCTGGGACATTTTTAACATGGAAAATTTTAGGGGCTAA
The DNA here is from genome assembly GCA_034641835.2 of Pinus albicaulis. Classification (NCBI taxonomy): domain Eukaryota; kingdom Viridiplantae; phylum Streptophyta; class Pinopsida; order Pinales; family Pinaceae; genus Pinus; species Pinus albicaulis. The sequence continues at coordinate 1,131,666,538 of CM076578.1, read as the reverse complement.
TATTCGTAGGTGGGCTAATTTTCCATGGTTTGTCCAAAAAAAAGATTCGCCAATTTCCATTTTTTTTATAAAAATGATTCGTCCAAATTTTACAATATAAAATTATTTTACGTTAAAAATTGCCAACATTATATAGAAAATATATATAATATCATTATAAATTTGAATAATTTTACAAATACATCAATAAAATTTTTATAGTTTGCATATTAGGGACAAGTGAGATTCGCCAATTTTTTAAACTTCAAGATAATTTTCCATCCTTAAAATTTTCTCTGATTTTAAAATTGGTTGATAGATTGTTCTTGACGAGATCTCTTCTTGCTGAACTGATAGTTGAAAATATCTCCCTCCTAATTCAATGTGATGCTCTTGAGGTAACTGATTATGTCTTCTAGATGAATGCACTTGTTAGTAAGTGAATCAATTTCAACCCTCTGTCTCTCAAGTTTTCTCTTCAAATCTGTGTTTTCAAATCTTACTTTAGTCTTCAAATCTTGGATTGTCTCTTTTACATTGTTCATCATGAGATTGTGTGCATGACATGTGGCACATCTCTCACTTTGGGAGTCTCTATCTACTTTAGTCAAGTCCATAGCTGAGTGGTATTCTATTGTTTTGAGGTCAGTGATGGGGTCCTCTGTTGTTGGTTGCTCCTCCAGGATGTCTCTGCTTGATGAAGGTGTTGCAACAATTCTCCAGTAGATGAGGGAGAGTGGCTTATGAATATTCTCACAGATTGGAGGAGAGGCAGGCTTCCCTTGAGGGATTCTTCGATCATAATAGAAGGGGGGCTTGATTCGGATGGGGAGCACAAAGGATGGGGATTTCTTAGCTGAGGGGACAGAGGGGATGGATAGGAGAAAGAGGCCAAAAAAGAGCACACATAGAATCAGAGAGGCATAGCTTGAGCTGCGCGTAGTTAAGTGAGTGCACACCGATTTCTGTGTGCGTGCTGAGGGAGGAAAGGGGAGTCTAGCATAATGCATAGAAAATGCATAAGGGAGATAGGCTAAGAGAAAAATATTTGTGGAGGTGAAAAAAAATAGGGAGGGGAAGAAGCTCAGAGACGCAGAGCTCATGCAAATTACAGAGGGCTGTAGGAAAAAAAATGGAAGGTTAGGGGGAGAAAGGACGATGGAATGGCCTAAGAGAGGGAGGGAGGAACCCAATGGAGAGGATAAGAATAAGACAGGCTGGGAACTGGAAAAAAGTTATTGAATAATGAAAACTCCAAGGTCTTACAGGCATGAGGATTAACTTGTAGGGAGGAGTATGAATTCTCCCGTTCGAGCAGAGAAAATTGCTTAGAATGAGTTCTATGTTGTTAATATTTGTCATGTTTTTGTAAAATCCGAAGTGACTAAGGGATGGGCGTGAAGAGCACATCTGTTGAAATTATAGTTTCCCCTTCTGGTCTGGTGACTGCCACATTTGCATGGTGATCAACTGTGCTATTATTTTCCCGCAAGACGTGTCTAAATGTTACATTTCCCATATCAACCAAGTTTTTCCTTATTATGTTTAGAATTTGGACCATTCCTGTGTTTGGTGGATTTCTTTTGCTGATCATGACCTCAATGATAATGGTTGAGTCTCCCATGATTATTGGATCCTTAATGTCCTTACTTTTTATAATATTGGAGCCCATTAGCAAACCATATGCCTCGGCCCTGTTATTTTAGGTTTCCCCCAATCCCACAAATGATGTTTTGGCCTTTCCTTCTGAGTAGTTGAGGTATTGATTGTTTTTATGTAATCCTTGGCTAATGAATGTGTGCTATAAACTCTTGGAAATGAGGGGTTGTTGAGTCATGTGTGGTGTGCATGATTGCAAATGATGTACCAGTTTTGTGTGAAGGAGATTGAAAATATGATTCTGAGTGTGTTAATTCTTTTGGGGTCCAAAAGTTCTTCAGTGGGGAGGAATGATCTAGGTGGATCAAACAGGTCCAAGAACAAGTGGCTTAAGTATAAAGGCTCAAAAATAAAAGTGTCTGGAATGTGTCAAACTTAATGTCAAGTTGAAAATCTCGTCTTTCTGATTCCAATGACACAGACTTCACTCAATTTCGAGTCTTTATGAAGGAGTTAGGAGTAGTCAAAGTTTGAGGGTTGAATTGGTGACTTGGCAGGCTTAAGGAGGCAACAAATTTTTTGAAACCTAGCCACTGGATTCTGGGAAAATCCGGATACATTCCGGGTGACATTGTGGGATGGTTAAATTGTCTCCTTCAGTAAAAAATATGGAAGATTTGAAAAAAAATAATTTGTTTTTAAAAACTGAAAAATATTAAAAAAAGGGGGTAAGGCGGGTCGTGACCCTCGCCCTACCCCAACCGCATGCCATAATATAAAATATATTAAAGGGTACGGTGGGCCATGACCCCCACCGAACCCCATGACACCGATGGTCGTTCAACCATATGATATATATGGTGGCGGGGGTTGTGAACCCCACCACCAACCACCCACCATACGACATTTAATACGGAGCTAACCACAACCGCTTGCCACCCTGTCAAGAAATGCCGACGAAGTATGGGCATACCACTTCGCGTTAATAAAATATAGCGGGCGTTTAAAGAAGTGTCGTTGGGATTTTTAAAACTAATTTTGACTTAAAAAGGAGGGGGCGATGTTTGACCACTTGACCCCCTCCCTCCAAATTCGCATCTTAACCATTTCAGCCAATGACTTCCTTTGGGAAGTTTGTCTGGATTTTTTTAATAAAAACCTTCATTTCATTAGTGCATCGAGGCAACCAGGAGTGGGCACAAAAATAGAGACAGTGGAACCAGGAGCATTGTGCAAGAGGGGGGCAGAACCATGTTCTGTGCCATTTTCCAGAGGGGTCAGATTTTCACTTTGTTAGATTCAGGAAAATTTTATATGGCTTCTGCACTACTCGATGCCACAAATCCAACGGTGTTGTCCATTTCTTCATTAGTGGTCTGCAATTTTCGTGAACATTCAACTATGGAGGTATAAGGGTGTAATTTCTCATTTTATACTTGTACTTTCATTTTTTTGCCACTTAATGAAAGAGGGCCTCCCCACTATTTGAGCATGGCCCGGAGACGTAGTCCCTCCTGGACGAACTCTGATATCAGTTTTGTGTCTTCTTACATGATGTTAATTGCTTCTCTCTTCTTATGTTTATGCCTTTAAATTTTCTTGTTTAAAGTTGCAATTTTCACGTGTAACTCTTTAACATATCTCAAGCAAAATATTTTTGGATCAGCCGGAGCCGGAATAACTGCAATTTGGTAAATATGTAGTGTTGAGAGCATGCCTTTAATAAGGATCACCCTGCCCACTATGTTCTGCCACTACATACCCTGACTTTGGATTTTTTCCTTCATATTTTTAGTTTGGGTGCTCCATAGTTCAACCTTCAAGTTTTCCTTTGATATGGGGAGTCTTTGATAAAATAAATGGCTCCAGTTTGCTTGTATAGAAATATATAAGATCTGTGATATTCTTTGCATGGTGCGGGAGGGAGAATTATAACCATATATTCTACATTTTTCATTGTTGAGGAGACCTCTTGATGCCTCCATGTATTTATCTAATACTTTTTTGAACCTTGTGGATATAATGCATGAGGCCCCACCCATCAACAGAGTTTCATCTGCAAAATAGGAGTGGCTCATGCTTCTTACTCTGTGACATATGTGCAAACCAGTTAGTGCACGTTCTCTCCTGGTCTTTTCCAAAGCCCTGCTTAAGGAATCTGCCATTATTATATTTAAGAAGGGCGAGAGAGGACAGCCTTACCTCAACCCTCTAGAGCTTTTAAAGAATTCACAAGGCCTTCCATTAATCAATGGGGCTATCCAAGGTCCCATAATGCAAGTACTGATTACTTCAATGATGTCATTTGAAAATCCAAATTTCTTTAGAACAATAGTAAGGTAAGGTAGGCTTACTCGGTCAAAGGCAATGGCCATATCTAGCTTTATGATGATTCCATGCTCTTTTTTCAAGATACTTGAGTGCAAAGCTTCCTGGATGATCAGTACGTTGTCTAGGATCTGTCTATTTGATACTAAACCACCTTAATTTTCCGAGATAATTTCAGGGAGAATATTCTTTATTAGATTGGCTATGATCTTTGTTATTATTTTATAAGAAGAGTTGTAGAAAGAAATGGGCCGAAATTTGCTGAAGGTGGAGCGTCTTGCGTCCTTTGGGATTAGAGCCAGATAGGATGATTTAGAAAAACCACCCAATTTTTTTTTTTCAGAAACACATTCCTTATCATTCTAATTAATTCAATTTTGATTATATGCCAGTGGTGCCTGTAGAAATAAATTGAGAAGCCATCCGGCCCCGGAGCTTTGTCTGGGTGAAGACTCCAAACAACCTCCTCTATTTCCTCTTCTCCTACATCTTGCATAAATTCATTATTTTTAGCATCACTAATCTTATTAGGAACATGCTGCAGGAAAGAATTGAAATCTGCACTTTCTCCAAATTTTGTTGTTAGGAGGTTTTTAAAGTGAATATGAGCTTCTAATTTTTTAATTCTGTAGAGCCTCTTATTTCCTTTCCCTCTATTTTGATTTTGTCAATCTGATTTCTGGACCTTCTAATTTTCATAGAATTGTGGAAATATGTTGTATTCTTATCCCCTGCTTTTAACCATGGACTTCTAGATTTTAATCTCCCCTTCCTCTTGTTAGGTCCTTATATTACTAGTATAATCCCTTATTGTTGTTAGTGTAACCCCCTTTTTGTTATTTTTGTACCCCTGTAACCCCCATATTATTATTTTTCCCTTAAATTATTATTGTTAGGTCGGCGAGGATTACATTGTGGCCCCATGGACTCCTATATATAGAAAGGAGGTTTTGTCATTTGTATCATCCAAGAATTTTTCATTCATGTAATGTATTGGAGGTTGCCCCCTCAAATTTTTTTATTTCTAAGGTAGTTATATCTATTTTCTTCTCTTTTTGGAGCTAGTTTTACAACATTTGGTATCAGAGCTTTGGATTATAGGGTTTTGCTGCACCAAACAGGTCATCGTGGAATTTTCGCTATAATTTTTTTTCTACGAAGGTTCAGAAGCTGAAATATTTAGAGTGCGAAGCCAAAATCTTGAGGAACATCTTCGCAAAATTTCAGAGCTTGCTTCACAATATTTTCGGAGATATGATCCGTGGAAGTTAGGTATTTTTCAAGCTCCCGAATTTCATATCAGAGAGGTATCGTGGGAAAATCTTCATAACTCTCTCTCTGAGCATCCGATTGGAATTCTGTAAGAAGCGGCTGGAATTAAACAGAATATAGTTTCCTGTCTATCAATTTCAGAGCCAAAGGAGCAAACAATGACACGTGGAAAGTTGTACAAGTTCACTCTACTGAACGAGTCCATAATTAGGTCATTGTGGGAGATTGGAAATAACTTTCACTTGAAGAATCCAAATCAGGTTAGAACTGTGGCATTCGAAAGAGGATTCAGAGAGCTACCGCATGGCCAAATTTCAAATATTGAAGATCCAAAATCACAGAGATAATTCAATTTCAATATCAAGATCCTCAAAATCAAGAAAAAGGTGTGTATTGTTTTTCGAATTACATAAGTATCGTTTCAAAAAAATTATTTTGAATTTATTCCAAGGGAATATTGAAAAATAGATATAAGTATTGGGTTCTAAAATTCCCCCTAAAAAGAATTCAACACCAATTAAGCCTTCAGAAGGCTCTACTATGACTAATGAAGACGAAGAAACATAACATGAGATATCAAAATTACAAGAGAAAGTGCACCAAATTTCGCTATCGCAAAGAGCAACAAAAAATGAAATGGAAGTTTTGAAGAAAGGCATGGAAACTAAGATGGATGGTTTGAAGAAAGGCGTGGAAGCTAAGATGAATGGTTTGGAATCTAAGATGGATGGCATGGAAGTGGGCATGGAAGCTAAGATGGATGACATGGAAGCTAAGATCGATGAAAAAATGAAAGACATCATGGAAAACATGAAGAATGATCTAAAAGTAGACATCGAAGGTTTGGAAAAGTTGATACAAGAAATGTTTCCTAATGGCGAAAAGATAGTGGAGGAAACTCATGATGAGAACAAAATAAATGTTAATTGTGATTTCATAAACTCTAATGTTGGATGGAAGAAGCACCATATTCCAAAGATGGATATGAGGAAGTTTGATGGTAAGGACCCCGTAACATGGATACTACAGATGGAGCAATATTTTGATCTCAATAATGTGAAAAACACACAAAAGGTATGCATTGCAACTTTACATTTAGAACACAATACATTTGTATGGTATCGATGGCTTTGCTCCCGTAAAAAAATTGTCACTTGGTCAATTTTTACGGAGGAAATGATATCACATTATGAGGATACAAAGAGCAACAACTTCTTTAGCCAATTGATAAATCTAAAACAAAAGGGTTCATTGGCAGAGCACATTGAGGACTTTTAAAAATTGAATATAAGGGTAACTGATATTCCAGAGGAACACAGGATTGATGTCTTCATAGGGACTTTAAAGAATAACATCCAACATGAAGTTCGCGTTTGGGAACCTGATTCATTAGAGAAGGCATTCAGGTTGGCAAGAAAAAATGAATGTAAAATTATGGCGACAAGGAAGCCTACCACTCACATCTATAAAGATGGAAGTGTTGCTACTCCTAGACTTCCACAACCTACAAGGTTGACGCCACAACAATTGGAAGAAAAAAGAGCAAAAGGGCTTTGCTACAGTTGTGATAGCAAATACACTAAAGGTCATAAGTGCACTGAGAATAAATTATTTTACATAGATTGTGAAGAGGAAGAAGAAAATGAAGAAGAAACTTCAAAAGTAGAGGATATACACCAGGAAGAAACCCTAGAAGAAGAAGAAATGATTCCAACCATATCATGTAATTCCTTCGCATGAATTACCACTCCTCAAAATCTCAAGATAGAAGGACATATCAAGAAGAAAAAGGTAATAGTGTTGATTGATTCGGGTAGTACCCATAATTTTATTCATTATAAGGTAGCCAAGGAATTGAACTGTTTCCTATACCCAGCACTAGAATGTCAAGTGATGGTTGCAAATGGAGGAACTATAAATTGCTCTGGAAAATGCCATAATATCAATCTAGCCATGGGGGGATATGTATTTAATATTCCAATGCTTTCCATTCCAATGGGACGTGTTGATGTTGTACTAGGAGTACAATGGTTACAATCTTTGGGGACAACAACTTTTAATTTTCAAGAATTTTTCTTGAAATTTTTTTTGGAAGGAAAGGAATCGAATTACGGGGTATCGCAGGGAAGCCAGGAAAGATAATAAGCTCTAATTTCATGACAAAGCTTCTAAAGAAATAACAACGGGGTGTAATTGCACAATTATGCTCACTAGAAGTTCCAACATCAAAATCATCTATTTCCCCATATCTCCAAAAAGTCTTGGACAATTATTCCAAGGTGTTTGATACTCCCAAAGGACTCCCACCTATTCGTGATCATGATCATGCTATTCATTTGGTTCCAAGAAGTGTTCCTCCGAACATCAGGCCTTACAAATATCCTTATGTCCAAAAGAGCGAAATTGAACGTATGATTGCAGATATGTTAGAGGCGGGTATAATTCAACCTAGTCAAATTTCTTTCTCTGCTCCAGTAGTATTGGTGCACAAGAAAGATGGATCATGGCACATGTTTCCAGATTATAGGGAGCTCAATAAGCTCACTATTAAAGATAAATTTCCCATTCCTGTGATTGATGAATTATTGGATGAATTACATGGAGAAATTTATTTTACCAAGTTGGATCTTCATTCAAGATATCATAAAATTAGAATGAAGATTGAAGATATTCCAAAAACAACATTTTGAACTCATGAGGGTCATTATGAATTTTTGGTCATGCCTTTTGGCCTTACCAATGCACCTTCTACATTTCAAGGGTTGATGAATTCCATTTTCAAACCATTCCTTGGAAAATTTGTGCTATTATTTTTTGATGATATACTAATCTACAACAGGTCTTGGAAGGATCATGTTCTACATGTCGACAAGGTGCTCAAACTATTGGAGGAGAAACAATTATATGCAAAAACATCCAAATGTTTCTTTTGGGTACAAGAGGTGGAATATATAGGTCATATTGTATCTCACGAGGGTGTTAAGGTAGGCCCTAACAAAATTAAAGCCATTAAGGAATGGAAAGTCCCCACAACCATAAAGCAGTTGTGCGGATTTCTCGGGTTAACAGGGTATTATTGCAAGTTTGTTAAGAATTATGGGAGAATAGCAGCTCCTTTAACAACATTATTTAAGAAAGATGAATTTCATGGACTCCTGAAGCAACTAAGGCCTTTGAACATCTTAAAGAGGCAATGTGCCTAGCACCAGTCTTAGCTACGCTAGACTTCACAAAAACCTTTATTGTGGAATTTGATGCCTCAGGAAACAGAATTGGTGTTGTTTTAATGCAAGAAGGAAGACCCATTGCTTTTGAAAGTCTTTCAATCAAAGGAAAGTATTTACAAAAGGCTATATATGAGAAGGAAATGTTGGCAATACTACATGCACTAAAGAAATGGAGACCTTACCTAATGGGAAGACACTTCAAGGTAAAAACTGATCATGATAGTCTTAAACACTTTTTGGAACAAAGACTATCTTCAGAAGAGAAGCAAAAATGGGTCACAAAGATGTTGGTTTATGACTTTGAAATCAACTACAAAAAAGGGAAGCTAAATGTTGCTGCAGATGCACTCTCAGGAAAGGATGAAGAGGTGGAAGTATTGCTTTGTGTCGTTTCAATTATCCAACCATATTGGATAACCGAAGCAAGAGATGAATGGAATAAGAATGAAGAAGTGTGGACTCTCATTCAAAAGTTGCAGCAAGATCCTAGTACATCTAATACATTTAGTTGGAAAAATTATTCCTTATGGTACAAAGATCGCTTATATATTTGCAAGAATTCCCAACTAAAACAAAATATTCTTTTGGAATTGCACACTTATCCTTTAGGAGGACACTTGGGATTTTTAAAAACTTACCACAGGTTGAAGAAAGAATTTTTTTGGGATGGCCTTAAATCTGATATTCAAAAGTTTGTGGTGGAATGTTTGGTTTTCCAGCAAAATAAAGTAGAGACAATTAAGACCCCGGGTCTTCTACAACCTTTATCCATTCCAAGTCAACGTTGGGAGGAGATTTCAATGGATTTTATCACAGGTTTACCTAAGTCCAAAGGAAGGAGTGTCGTCATGGTGGTAGTTGATAGACCTACCAAGTATGCACACTTGTGTGCATTATCTCATCCATTTAAAGCAAGTACAATTTCTACTGCATTTATGGAAACAATTCAAAAGCTACATGGAAACCTAAAGATTATTGTAAGTGACAGAGATCCCATTTTTACAGGAAATTTTTGGACGAAATTATTTTCTTGTTTGGGTACTCAACTAGCTCATAGCTCATCTTATCATCCTCAATCCGATGGTCAAACAAAGATAGTGAATAAATGTTTGGAAGGATTTATTCGTTGTTTTGTATCTGATAAGCAAGCACAATGGGTCAAGTGGTTACCTCTAGCTGAATGGTGGTATAACACTTCCTACCATACTGCAGCAAAAATGACCTCATTTATGGCACTTTATGGATATCATCCACCATCCATCACATCTTATTTAAGGGAAAATGCTAGGGTTCAAGAAGTGGAGGATCACATCGATCATCAACAAGAAGTTCTCCAACTCTCAAAGGATAACCTAAATTTGACACAAAATCGAATGAAACAACAAGTAGATCAACATCGCAGTGAGAGAATTTTTGATGTGGGAGACTGGGTATTTTTTTTGGCTACATTATATGATCACCAAAATACTATGGTCCTTACAAGGTTTTGCAAAATATTGGTACTATGGCATACAAATTGGAGCTTCCTGCTTCTTCGCGAGTGCATCCAATTTTCCATGTTTCATGCTTAAAAAAGGTTATAGGGGACAAAATTCCAGTTCAAACAATATTGCTAGAACTTGATGAGGAAGGAAAAAACATATTGGAACTTGAAGCAGTCACAGAAACAAGAACTCAACAACTACAAAATCGATCAATTTCAGAGTATCTCATCAAATGGAAGAACTTACCCACAGAAGATTCTACATGGGAGGATGAGAGTTTTATACAAAAGCACCCAGAGCTACTCAAGAATTGAGGACAACACCTTTTTGAAGGAGAGGAGCATGTTAGGTCCTTATATTACTAGTATAATCCCTTATTGTTGTTAGTGTAACCCCCTTATTGTTAGTTGTACCCCTGTAACCCCCATATTGTTATTATTGTGCCCTTAAATTATTATTGTTAGGTCAGCTAGGATTACATTGTGGCCCCATGGACTCCTATATATAGAAAGGAGGTTTTTTCATTTGTATCATCCAAGAATTTTTCATTCATGTAATGTATTGGAGGTTTCCCCCTCGAAGTGGCTTATTTCTAAGGCGTTGATATCTCTTTTCTTCTCTTTTTGGAGCTGGTTTCACAACACCTCTTCTATCCGGTTTTCTCTGTATATTTCCCGATAGAGGGTCCTTTCCTGACGCTGAATTTATTTGGTTTCCTCCTCATTTTCCTTAGCCTCTTGGAGAGCCTCCATTTTTTTATTAACTCAACCTTTCATTTCTTTGTTTTTTTTCATTGTCTTTGGCCCATATATTCAGTTCTTTTTTCATATTTTTTAATTTGGTTTCCCAAAAAAAATAGGGAGATTCTAAGAGTCTTTGGGACCAGAATTCAGCAATTAGTTTTTTAAAATCCTCGTTGTTGTTCCATGTTGGACAATATCTAAAAGGTAATCGGCATTGGGCATTGATTTTCCAACGACCCAAGAGAAATTACCACCGGCTTGTGGTCTGAAGATGTTGTATGGATGATTCTTGACCTCACCGAGTTATGTTTTGAGATGATGTTGTCCTGAACTACAATATGGTCTAATATTTCCTTTTTATTGTTACTTCTTACCCTCTTATTGCTCCATGTATACTTTTCGTTGTTGGGAGGAATGTCTATTAACTTGTGCTTTTCCATTATGTTTTCGATGGCATCCCTTGAGGGATCAGAATGGTAAACTCCACCAAAATTCTCTTCCACATTTAGGACGAGGTTGAGGTAACTGCCCAAGACTGTTTTTCTATTTTGGATAGCATTTAATGTATCTTTAATAGTATTCCAACAATTTTTATTTTCCTTGAAGTGATTGGGGGCGTATATGTTGACTATACAATATTGCTCATTGGTGGTTGTCTCTTTTAGATCTGTTCTAATACAGTGTTGTTCCTTTTTTTTGTTGGAGTAGCTCCCATTTTCCTTTTCTCCATAAAGTAAAGATACCCCCTGAGGCCCCTATTGCTTGTTGCACTGTTCCATCATAATTTTTTAAGATTTTGATCATTTTTTCATAATCTTGGCAACTAGTTTTGGTCTTCTTTAGCAGTAGTATATATGTGGTTTCCATTACTAAAATATCTTTTGCTGCATTAACTTTATGTGATGTCCCCAAACCATGGAAATTACAGGAGACCACAATAATTATTTAATTTGGTGGGAGGCTGAGGGACCTTTCCCTCTTTGCTGGTGTTGGTTTTTCTCATTATTCCCAATGCTTTTCCCATAGAAGGAGTCCATAGGTTGTTGGGTGCCTAATGCCATTTCTTTTGCTTCCACTTCGTCTCTCAGTTCTTTGTGAGTCTTTCTTCCTACTTTCTTTTGGTGGTATAATGTATTAAGGATTCTTTTCATTGGTTCCTTTTCATGATTTTGTCAACTGAAGGAGGGGGTGCGCTGAGAGGGATAATACGTGCGGAAGGGGTGAGGGTTGGGGGAGGAGTGAGGTGAGGGGAAGAAGTGGGGGAGGAAGTATCTAGGGGAGATTCATCGTGTTAGAAAATTATATATTACAGAGCAATGCAATACATAAATTATGCCGAAAATACAAGCACACAAAACACATAAAACCAGAGAGACACAGATATACGTGGTTCACCCAATTTGGGCTACGTCCACCCCGAACAGCTAGTCCTTCCTTTCTATTATCCAACAAAATGAAGAGATACAACCTACAGCAGATCCGCTGTAATATCCTCTGTTCTCTCACAGTCTCCCTCTCTGTTTCTCGCTCCGAGAATACACATACAATACACAGCAGTAATACAATACCCTCATAAAAACAAGGGGTTGCCTTCTAGGGCAAGAAACCCTAATCTAAACATAACTTCTACTGTCATATCATTTGCCTATGAATGACCCAGATTGAATAGAAATTACTATACTTTTACAAGGCAATTTTACATCTGTTTTTAGCTTCAGGGGCGCTGCCCCCGAAAGCCCCCGCCAGGGGGGGGGCTCCGAAAACCGCTGCCGCCCCCCCCTAGACCCCCCACGGCAGCGATTAATTATGGGCGGCGTTGCCGCCCCTTTTAAGGTACAGGGGGTCCAATGCTGTGATACAAAATAAACAAGATAATCAGGCTCCACACCCAACAATCTCCCACTTGGAGACTGATTGTAGCAACTCCACCGCTGCTTCATTTGCTGGACAATGACTCCTCTTTGGACTTGGTTGTTTCTCATCTTCATCGTCATCCTTGAAGACCAATTGAAACTGAGCATGTTCTCAGTTTCTCCCTGGTTACAACTTTTGTTAGCATATCTGCAGGATTCTGGCTAGTGTGTATCTTTTCCAGCTTCAAATCTCCATCTTCCAATACTGACCGTATGAAATGGTACTTGAGATGTATGTGTTTAGTCCTGGAATGAAATGTTGAGTTCTTTGCAAGATGAATAACACTTTGGCTATCACTGTATAGCGTGCCCATATCATGCTTCTTACCCAATTCATCCATAAACCGTTGTAACCAAATCATTTCTTTACTAGCCTCTGTAGCAGCAACATACTCTGCTTCTGTTGTTGAAAGTGCAACAACACTTTGGATTTTTGAAACCCAACTGACAGCTATTCCACCTACAGTAAATACATATCTTGTAGTGCTCCTCTTTTTATCTTTGTCACCTGCCATATCTGCATCAACATATCCCTGTAGAGCAATGTTTAAACCACCAAAGCATAATGCTTGCTTTGTGGTACCTCTCAAATATCTGAGAATCCATTTTACTGCCATCTAATGTTCTTTTCCTGGATTATTCATGTACCTGCTTACAACTCCCACTGCATGTGCAATATCAGGCCTTGTGTAGACCATTGCATACATTAAGCTTCCAACTGCTTATGCATATGGAACTTTAGACATATAATCCATGTCTTCTTGGGTCTTTGGGCACATCTCCTTACTAAGTTTGAAATGGCTAGCAAAAGGTGTACTAACTGGTTTTGCATTCTGCATATTAAATCTTTTCAACACCTTTTATATGTACTCATTCTGAAACAGTGTTAATTTGTGATTTTCCCTGTCTCTAGTTATCCTCATACCAAGGATTTGTTTTGCAGCTCCCAAATCCTTCATTGCAAATGAATTTGCCAATTTTCTTTTGAGCACATTTATTTCCTGCATGTTAGATCTTGCAACAAGCATGTCATCTACATACAATAACAATATAATATAGCTGCCATCAATTTGCCTTTTTAGATAAACACAATGATCAGAGTGACATCTAGTATAACCTTGTTCAGACATAAACTTGTCAAATTTTAGATACCATTGCCTTGGAGCCTGTTTTAAGCCATACAAGCTCTTCTTTAACCTGCACACCAATTTTTCTTTCCCTTTGACCTCATATCCTTCTGGTTGCTGCATTTATATCTCTTCCTCCAAATCTCCATGAAGAAATGCTCTCTTTACATATAACTATTCAAGATGTAAATCTTCCATTTCTACAAGTCTTAAGATAGTTCTGATTGAATTCATCTTAACAACAGGAGAAAATATTTCATCAAAATCAATACCTTTCTTCTGTGCAAACCCCTTCACCACAAGTATAGCTTTGTACCTCTGTTTTCCTCCATCTTCTTCCTTCAGCCTGTAAACCCATTTATTCTGCAATGTAGTTTTTCCTGCAGGCAACCTGACTAAGTCCCAAGTCTGGTTATGCATCAAGGAGTCCATCTCTTCGTCCATGGCTAGCTCCCACTTCTTCCTGCTTTCAACCTGCATTGCTTCTTCATAACATTCAGGTTCACCAGAATCGGTCAGCAATAAATAATATAATGAAGGAGAGTATTGTTCAGGGGGTCTACTTATCCTGGTAGATCTTCTAACACCACTTTCAGGTGTTTGAGGTGCCTGTTGTTGTTGTGGTGGTTGCTGCTGCTGTGGTTGTTGATTATTATTATTTTCAGGCACATTTACTTTTTCAGTTATCTCATCAAGAACCACGTATTCCTTACTTTCTTTTTCCTGTTTCTTTTCCTGCAACTGATTCTTATACAAGACCTTTTCATTGAATATTACATCTCTGCTCCTAATGATTTTGTGATTTTCATAATCATATAAGCGATAACCAAAATCATTAACACCATATCCAATAAAGGTACATTTCTTTGATTTTCCCTCAAGCTTTGTTCTGTTTTCTTTATTAATATGGACAAAGGCCTCACAACCAAAAGGCTTTAAAAAAGAGTAGTTTACCTTTTTACCTGTCCATGCTTCCTCTGGAATACCACCGTCCAAGGAACTTGAAGGCCCTCTATTTATTAGATAAACAACAGTATCTACTGCATTTGCCAAAAATTGTAAAGGCAATCCTGCATGCAATCTCATGCACCTTGCACGCTCCATGATTGTTCTGTTCATCCTTTCTGACACACCATTTTCTTGTGGTGTTCTTGGAACTATCTTCTCTCTACGAATTCCATGCTCTGAACAATACCTATCAAACTCTTTGCTGCAATACTCACCTCCATTGTCTGATCTGAGACACTTCAACTTCTTTCCTGTTTCAATCTCAACCAAAGCTTTCCATTTCTTGAAAGTATCAAATACATCAGATTTATTTTGAATACAATAAATCCAAGTTTTTCTAGTTGCATCATCAATAAACGTAACATAATAATGAGAGCCACCGAGAGATGATACCTGAGCAGGTCCCCATACATCTGTATGCACAAGCTCTAATTTTTAGCTCTTCTTTTCTTTCCCAACTCTGAGAAATCTGACTCTCTTTTCTTTTCCATAAATGCAATTCTCACAGAAATCCAAATCAACATTCTTCAAACCTGGCAACAAATTTCTTGAGTGAAGAATCTTCATCCCCTTCTCACTCATGTGTCCGAGCCTATGATGCCATAATGCTACATCTACTCCTTTGGAAGTTAAAGCATTAACAGAGTTAGAAATACCATTGCATAAATACAATGTACCAACCTTTTCGCCTTTTGCTATTACCAGGGCTCCTTTGGTGACCTTCCAAGCTTTATCTGTGAAAGTTGTCACACAACCTTCACCGCCTAACTGCCCTATTGAAATCATATTTTTCTTTAGATCTGGAACATGCCTTACCTCCTTTAATAGCCATTGGTTTCCATTCTACTATTTTACAAGAACCTTACCCATTCCAACAATTTTACAGGGTTTATCATCACCCAAACGAACTTGTCCAAAATATCCTTGAACATAGTCATGAAAATATTTCTTATCAGGTGTGGCATGGAATGAAGCCCCTGAATCTACAACCCAAGAATCAGTAACATTTTCGAAAGAAAGAATCAAAGCATCTTGTAACACATCACCTGTCACGTTTGCTTCATGATTGTTTTCTTGCTGTGTGTCTCCTTCTTTTCCCTTCCGAGATCTACAATCTTTCTTTAGGTGTCCTTTCTTTCCGCATTTCCAGCACACTATCCCCGATCTGGACTTGGATCTGCCTTTCCTTGATTTACTTCGATATCCTGAGCTCTTTCCTCTTTCCATTCTTCTTCCCCTATACTCTGCACTCAAAGCATTACCTGATGTCTCACCGGAGCTTTTCCGTCGCATTTCCTCGCTAAGGATAGCACCGACAACATCATCAAACATTAAAGTACTAGATTCGGAGACAAAGTTACTAATGGCCATAACCAAACCATTCCAGCTTTCTGGTAATGAGCATAAGAATAACAGAGCTCTAACTTCATCATCAAAGTTTACCCCTACAGAAATTAACTGACTGGTAACTGTATTAAATTCATTTAAATGGTCTGCAACAGATCCACCTTCCGACATCTTCATATTAAATAGTTGTTTCATAAGAAATAACTTGTTTGATGCCGAGGGTTTTTCATATAGTTTCGCCAACGTCTGCATCAAACCCTCTATTGTTGTTTCCTTCGAAATATTGAAGGCAACTGACGCCGCAAGGCACAACCGTATTGTTCCGAGTGCCTTTCTATCGAGAATGTTCCATTCCTCATCTGTCATGGTCGTCGACATCTTTGTTTTTCCGCTCAATGGCAGGTATAGATCTTTCTGATATAGATAATCTTCCATCTGCATCTTCCACAACGGGAAGTTTTGGCCGTTAAATTTCTCGACCCTAAACTTACCATCTTCCGCCATTGCTCCCACTCGAACCAAGAACCCTTCTTTCCTACGAGTCTATCAGCCAAATATACCTTCGGCTCTGATACCAGTTGTTAGAAAATTATATATTACGGAGCAATGCAATACATAAAATATGCAGAAAATACAAGCACACAAAACACATAAAACCAGAGAGACACAGATATACGTGGTTCACCCAGTTTGGGCTACGTCCACCCCGAACAGCCAGTCCTTCCTTTCTATTATCCATCAAAATGAAGATACAACCTACAGCGGTCCGTACAATATCCCTCTGATACTCTCACGGTCTCCCTCTCTATTTTTCTCGCACGGAGAATACACATACAATACACGGCCATAGCCCTCATACCCTCATAAAAACAAGGGTTGCTTCTAGGGCAAGAAACCCTAATCTAAACATAACTTCTACCGTCAGATCATTTGCCTATGAACGACCCAGATTGACTAGAAATTACTATACTTTTACAAGGCAATTTTACATCTGTTTTTAGCTTCGGGGGCGTTGCCCCCGAAAGCCCCCGCCAGGGGGGGGCTCCGAAAACTGCTACCGCCCCCCCCTTGGACCCCCCACGGCAGCGATTAATTACGGGTGGCGTTGCCGCCCCCTTTTAAGGTACAGGGGGTCCAATGTTGTGATACAAAATAAACAAGATAATCAGGCTCCACACCCAACACATCGAGGAGTCCAAAGGGGTTGGGGTTGATGAAGGAAGTGGTATAGAGAGGAGGATTGGAAAGGGAGGGAGAGGAGGGAGGAGGGGCAGAAGGAGGGGGAACGAGAGGTTGATTCGAGGAGGGGTGAGGTTGTTTGTTTGTTGTTTTTTTCTTTTTAACTTATTCCCATTTCGCTTCCGGAGCTTCTAGGTCTTCACTTTCTTGTTTTTCGGACATCTATTAGCAAAATGACCATATTCATGACATACCTTGCATTTGAATGGAATCTGCTCATAGTCCAGCTGTTGCATGTGAATCCATTGATCAAATTTGATCTTCATTGCCTCTGGTAAGACTTTCCTTAGGTAAAATTCAGCGCATATCCTCGCACAAGCATGCATGTTCTCCTTTGGCTCGCATTTGTCAATATACTTCCCCACTGCATTCCCGATGGCCCTTACAGACTCATCACCCCAGTAGTGGAGGGGGAGATGGGGGAGTCTGACCCAAACCGGCACCACGTTTGGAAAATTCATCTCAGGATCGAAATCAAGGGTCCATTTGTTTAAATACAGGCCTCGCATATCTGTGAAGTAAGGGACGTTTCTGAATATTAGATCTTGATCTTCCTTTGTTTCAAAGTGAAAAGTTTAATGCCCTCTTCCACAGAATCTTATGGAGTTTTTCCCGGATATTGAGGAGGACCAGTTCCTCTCGACCCATTTCTGTACCGAGCGAGGAGAAGGCTAGAGGCATGTGAACTAGCCGACCAAGCCTCGTTCAGAGAGAGACAGAGTCACCCGACAAGGAAGAGATGGTGGAAGAGAGATCTCGGAGATTTCTTCAAGTTTCTTCATGAATTTTGATACTGATGGTCTGGTTATTCGAGGGAAAATGGTAGTTATCAAGGATGAAAAATCTCATGTGTATTCGTTGTGATCATGTGACAGAGTTTCTGGGGGATGATCCCCATCCTCTAGAGGGTCTGGTGGTTCCATATCCGCAGAAAAGGGCGTACAGACAGGCAGAAACAGGTCGAGGAAGGCCCACATGGCACGCAAAAGAGGCTCACTAGTTCAGGATCATGCATGCTGCACTCTCCTAGGTCTCTCCCCCCATATTGTTAACTTAAAAAAAAAATTAACTTGTATTTTCAACTTATCTCCCTAAGGTTTTACTCAAATTTAGAGCAGGAGTACTCGTTGGATGAAAAATTTAATTCCTCATCTAAGGATTAGCCATGTTACATAATTTCGATGGACCCCACTACATGAAAAATGAGAAATACATGAAAAATTGCACATGTGCAGGCTTGTCGAACTTAGACTTAAAGACAGAATGACACAAAGCTTCATAGAGAGAGAGCTCAGAATAACCAAATAGACTCGAATGCCCCTAATGGCGATACATTTTCCTTATTTATAGGATTTTGAGAGAGCCTCAAGCATCTTCTTGAAATATGACCTGTTTGCATAAAATGCACAAACTATAGATCTCGAATCTAAATTTTCCGTAGATTCTCTGAAATGTGGGTCAAATCCCACCAAAATTCGGAGAAGTGCTCCGAGTTTTAGATATTCGTCCGGAAAGTTAACCTAATATTCTACTTTCGAGGACATATCCCTCCACTTAGTCACTTTAAACTCTCCTAAGATTTATACAGTGGAGATTTTATCGGAATCCCACGATATTGGTCACACTCCTGTTAGGTGACTAGACATGAAATACTACTCATCATGCTTCTTTACAAAGATCCTATCAGTCACTTGGATATCCATAATTTCCATTGTCACTTGAGTAATACAAATGTTGCGGACTTGGTGAAAAATGTGTTGCTGCATGAGGTGGCATGATATTATAGCACAGAAAGAAAGGAGATCCATGCATTCTAGGTACTCTCTCATCTGCAGGATTAGAAAGTGACCCAAAGAATTGAGATATTTCCTTATAGATGGGCTTCTCTGGTGGCTAAATACTATGTAGTTTAAGTGTGTTGAACAAATGTTATATCTGGAAGAAAAACCATGCCTCAGACTAAGTTGTTGTTCTGATGTCTTCTCGGAGGTAATCAATAAATTAATTTTTCTAATGGTCCAAAATATTATTTCCCTTGGGCACCAATCACGTAGAAATATTTTGAACCAAGTTCACCAGTGGTTGTAGGGATTACTCACATAGATACATTCGAACATTAGACAAATTCTTTTGGCATATTTGGTGTATATCAGGATATTAAAATAGTCCGCATAACTCAACCATGGCTCATACAGACAAATATATCTTTGTCCTGAAAAAGGTGCAAATCTAATTGCCCCTTGAAACATTTTTGGCGACTCTATAAAATACATAAGATTACTTACATTACTATGGCTAATATTAATCCATTTTTCGAGAATGAATTCATATGCAAGACTCTCCTTAACCGTATCCATGAGACATTGAAAAAAAAATGACATATGACAATATTTACATATTAAAACCCATTGAAAACCCTCTAGAGCAGGGGGAGGTGATGATGAAGTTGAAGATGATGGACAACTTAACATATTGATTTCTTTTGGAGTTGCTTCTCTTGTAAGCATATCTGCTAAGCAATTATCTTTTCCCATTTTATATTCAATTTCAAAGTCGAATCCATCCAACTATAGGCTCCATATTAGTATCCTATTGTTGCATTGTTCTAAAAATATTATGTTTCTAAGCATCCCAACCATATGTTTCAGGTATGTTCTTATAATGAATCTTACTGGCTTTAGGAATAACCTGAATATTTTGATTCCATTTTTTACAGCAAGAATTTCTTTATGAGAATATGGATACCTGAGTTCAATGTCATTGAAACATCCCGATGCATATGAGAAGACTTCTTCTCTTCTTGCATGCTTTTGAATCAAAACTCCTGCCCATACTTCATTGGATGCATTTGTTTCTAAAATGTAAGGCAATTAATGTCTTGTAAGAACCGGACTTGGAAAAGTTTGGACCTTTTTTTTGATAATTTTAACTGCAGTCATCATAGATGGGGACTATTCTATTCCTCTGAACCTCTTTTGTAGGACCTTGACATCTTTGGCTTGATTTTCATAAAACTGTCAAATGTAATTGAGGCTTCCCAAGAACCTCTGCAATTTCCTACGTTATAAATGGTATCTAGAAATTCTGTTAAAGATTTCAACACATGTTCTTGCAATTCAACTTTTCCTTGGAATATGATTAGTCCTAAATATTAATTTCTAGTTTTTGCAAACTCAACCTTAGGCATACTGAGGACTAGCCCATGTTTAAAAATCCCGTGGTGAAATATCTCCAAGTGATTTTTGTGTTCTTTTAAATCAAAATAACGGATTAGTAAATCATCAATATAAACACTAACAAATTTCAAATCTCCAGAAATGTCTTTCATTCTTTTCTGAAATTCAGAGGGTGCATTATTCAATCCAAATGGAATTACTCGCCATTGGAACTATCCGTGTGGCACCACAAAGCCAGTATTGTATCTGTGAGATGGTTTGATCCCTATCTTCTAGAATCCACTCTTAAGGTAAATTTGTTGAACACATTATTATTGTTGATTTTCTGAAATAAAGCTTCTTTATATGGAAGTGGATAACTGATAGGCAACAAGGAATAATTTAATGCTCTATAATTGATCACCATCTGAGGTTCACCTCTCTTTTGTTCTGAATACTTGTTGGCATAAAATGTTGGGCAAGCCCAAGGGATTCTGCTTGGTTCAATCAACTTTCGTTTCAAGCTCAGGTGGGGATATATGGTTTGTTGATGAATTCTGAGGTGCTGCAGAGTAATTTTATTTATAGGTAAGATCCACAAAGTATTGCTCCCTTTGTGATTAATTTGTTGATATTTGCTAGTTTTTCAAGTGAACATTTAACTATATATGGGACAGGGTCTACAATTCTATTTACATAGATAGACTTACTTGGAATTTTAATAGTTCTTCATTGGATGTTGAGGAAAATGTGGTTTGCTTCTACAACAAGAGGAAGATGTATTCTTACAAAATCTTGACCCAAAAAAATATCATTTCATGTATCAAAATTGTACAAATTTACACAAGTAGGAATTCCATTAAGAATAATTGGGAAATTGGGAAACATAGCTCTGATAGTCATTAACATCTTATTTACGGCTCTGAACTGCAATCTTGTGGGTTGCCAATAATATTCAGTAATGACACTATGCTTTGCACAAGAATTCATAGCTCTTGTGTCTAGTTGTGCATCCACCTAATATTGTTTACAACCACTAACCTTGACATCTATTCTAATAACAATCCTATCTTCAAATCCCTTCATCAGGAGAATAAATGTACCTGGTTCTGAATGGTGATCTTCTGGTATGAATTGTAATGCTTGTTGCTCCTGGTCATGATCTTCTTCTTCTTTGAGCACATCTTTAAATTCTTCTATCATCATTGAATCTTTTAGTTCTACAAGTTTTTTTTGTTTTTTGGGAAATTCCTTCTGGCCAGCTATCATAATGGTTAGAATTTCTATAACCAGGCCTCTTTGTTCTTCAATGGTGGTTTCTAAGTGCAATATTTCTTATTGTAGTTTGTTGGCCTCGTTTGTTTCTTCTTCTTCATCTGAGAGATTCTCAATGATGGGAGTAGCTTTCTTAAACCCATAGGATTTTATATGATGAAGAAAGATTACTTCTCCTCTGCTTATGGTAGATTTGTGGGGAAAATGATTCCTAGGTGGAATGATAGATTAGGGCATATTGGAAATCTGTTCAGATGTGGTAGGAGTGTCACTTGGATAATAGGCGCCAATATTCACCACACTTTGCTACGTGATTTTGGAAAGTTGATGCTGGAGGGTTGAGAGGTGTTTTGCGAGACGGTGTCGGAAGGCGAAATCTCCTGGCGTGAGGGAAGAAATGTGAGCTTGTAAAGATGAAATTTCAGAGAATAGGTTTGCAGGATTCTCTAAATGAAACATTTTGACATCTGAAATGAAGTCAATATCTGAGGTGGATTCAAAGCAAGATGAGTCTTCAATATGTGGATATGGTGGGTTTGAATCATCTAAATTCGTGACTGAAAATTATTCTTCATTTTGTGGGGGCTTATCTACTTGCTCCCATTCAATCAAATCATAAATATTAGAAAAAAATGTCAAACAATTTAATTTGGAAACGAGTTTTACCCTTCAAATGACATTTTATAGCCCAATGACCTAGCTTCTTGCAAATGAAATAGGTTCTTGATTTTTCTCTTTGGGTGCATTTTTGCCTTCTCTTGAAGTATCCTTTTCTTGGTCTTTGAAACCTTTGTCTTCTAGGGTAAAACCTTATGGGATGGATTTTCTTTGTGCATTTTTTACATTGGCAGTCACTTGCACATTGTCCTTTTCTATCATTCTTATTTTTTCTTTTGCAGCCAAAATGATAAGTTTGATCATAGATATCCCAGACACTTGCATTGAAACCAAGTTGTTTCTTTACTGATTCGGCTATTTTTTTTCGGAGGCATTCTTTTTGGAGAGTAAATACAATTTTTTCATGGAGTCCCGTAAGAGAAAGATTTTCAATATCTATATTTTCAGCTTCAAATCTAACCCTGAAAAGATCTGGGATTCTTCCAGGCATTGCAGACAAATATTTTCTCGAATAAGATGTATTATGTGGGTCTCTTGTCTTATAAAGAAGATCCTGCATTGTGCAGAAGAATTTAGTAATTTATTTTATCTTACAAATTTTTTGGATCGTGAACATATCTGCATAATGATGGCCATAAACATTAATTTCTCCATAAAAATCATGGAGAACTGCCCTGACAAGTTCAGTAATTAGCTTATCACTATTCATAATATTGAGTTTGTCAGATTCATTCATTCTATACCACCATAATTCTAATTTTCCTTGGAAAACTCAAGTTATCCTTAAAGCTAATTCTGACCATGAGACTATGTTTCTGTGAATGGAATTTTGAGTACTTGCCCATGCACTCCAAGTATGGATTTCCATGAGGATTTCATTTTTAGATTTGCAGTTCAGATTTCACATTGGAGCTTGATCGATGTTAGATCGGCTAAGAGTAGGGAACTCATCAGTGTTCAAATGATCATATGGAGTTTTTCTAGGAGAACCATACTTGAAATTCCACCATTTTTACCATGCAGATTCAAAATGTTGGTTTGGTCTATCGCTATCTACAATCCTGGGTCTTTGTTGGATCCTTCTCCTTCTTATTTTACCATTTTTATTTCTACTATGTTATTTGGTGGTAGATTAAATACTGGGATTTTTATTGGACTAGAGCTAATTTTTATCTAGCAAATGAAATAACATTTTCAAATTGAAAAATTCTGGGATTATGTACAAAGAACTGTTTGAGTAGAAGTAGAGTATTTTTCTCCTCTGGGTTCCTTTCTTCTAGTTGGAATTTTTGGCTATAAACTTCCGCTGCATTAAGTGCTTCTTCTAAATTAGGATTTTCTTTTTCTAGACTCAACTTTAAATCTACTACTAGTTCCATAATTTTCTCTAGTTTCATATTTACATATTTTAACTTATCAAAATGATCAGAATATTTTTGACTCAAATCATTGAAACTAGAATGGAGTCCTGACACGTGGGATTTTACTTTAAGCACTTCTTTTGATAGGTCATCTAGATTTTGTGCCACACATGTTAGTTGGTAATTTTTATAGTTATAAAGCCTTATAATGTCTTGGGGCTTCTCATCCAACAATATCCTATAATGTAGGAAATCCACATCAGCTACAACATTCCCATCTTTAAATTTGTGTACAAAAATTCCAAGAGAAAGTCTCCTTTATAGGAGTATATGCTTCTCTAGATCACCCCCTACCTTTTCTCTAGGTAGTGTGTATCTAATGAACTTAATGTCTCTCAGAGAGGCAATACGTAGAAATACCTGACATTTTTCATGTTGGCCTAAATGTTCCTCTTTCAAGATAGAATGAGGTCTGTGAAAGACTTGAAATTTTTTATCTGAACTTGGACTTCTAAAGGCAATACATAATTTGCATTGAGAGGAGGATCCGTACTTGTGTTTGTGCAGATGACTACTGAGGTCTGAAGTATCATGGCTTCTGAGAGAGTGACTTCTAACAAGGATTTTGGGTACTGTAGTGTCATTCCTTAGTCTAATGATTGGTCCTCTAATTGAATCATAAATAAACAATCTTTTGGGTTATGGAGTCAGAAATTATGTTTTAGACAATGGATGGTATTCTGCATTCCACTCATCGGGAATTTTTAATTTGGAAAACTATATTGTGATAGGAGTGACACTACCAGGTCCAACCACCACTCCTTCTATTGTTTCTCTCTGAGTAAGCTGAGGATTGAGAGCTGGGAGAGTTGTGGAGACAAATAGTAGAATGTAACTGGGAAATATTAGACTGCCCAAACATATCAAAGCCAGAAAAATGGATGTAGGCTTGAAGCAGTTCATTAATATGGGGTTCAGTTAACAAAACTTGATATCGTGGGATCATAGATGACCAGATTGGACCATTGTGCAAAGGTGCCTCAAAACCACCTAGTAGAGCATCAGTGAATTGATTATGGCGTGATTCAATTACACAATGTAAGAGAGACACATTCAAACTAACTCTGACAAGAGGATTAACTCCAAATTGTATTAGTCAAAGATGCACGTATGTATAACCTTGTTCAAGTTCCCATTGGAAATATTATGGTTTTATGAGAGGTATCTGATACATAGGTTGGGTATTGATTGGTACATTTACAGAGGCATATCTAATAATATTTGTTGGACGAAACTCAAACATTGGAAGGCCATAGATCTTACTGGGAGATACCTGAGGAAGCTTCCAATTAGGATTGGGGGTAAATTCCTAGACTACCGCCTTGGTATCATACAAGGGTTCAGACTTTTACTTGTTTAATATCATTCCAATCCAATTAGTTTTCTTTTGGGCTTTCATATCAGAAGAGAAATCAAAACTACTTGAGGCCATTTCTTACTGCAATTCACTACTCAGTATTGCATAAGAAGGTAAGGAAAATAAATATGTGTAGGTAAAATACTATGCACGTGATGAATGGAAATCCCTCGGAGTTACAACACCATACTTTGGCTTCAATTTTCCGGAAACACGTTCCACCAACAATATTTTTTGCAAAATCTCTTATATCACGTCTTCACACTACTGACCACATATTGCTTGCTATACTGATAGTTAATATGGCTCAGAATGCTTACTCAAATAATAGAGACAACACACATGATGATAAGTCACAATTTTATTGACTGATAACACATATCACATCACATATATTATAACATAGATTGATTGTATGAGAATTTATCAACCAGACTAAAATGGGAAAGAAGAAGCTAACATTGTTCAGAGGTCGAAGGCTTCCTAGCTCATTACAGACTTTGCCTATTACAATTTTTCATGTATTTATCATTTTTCGTGTAGCAAGGTCCATCGACAGTATGCAACATGGGTGAGTAACCCCATAGGGAGATAAGTTGAAAACACGAGTTGAAAAAGTAGTTTTTCCTTTTTTCCCTCTAAAATTTGATGATGTAATCTAATCTTATTTTACTATTTCCACCTATTCCACCTTTGTTACATTATTTATGTAATGTCCTATGGGATCCTACATCATAAACTTGGTAAAATGGTATCACTTAGTTGGTACTGCTATGAACCCTTCTCTTAGAAGCAGGACCAGATCACTCCGACTTCGTACCTTACCTTGAGGACTTTTCAGAACTTATACCACTTACTTATAACCTCTTCAGTCAAGAAGACCTTCATAGGGAGCTCACTCAACCAATAGCTACTGGAATAACCATTGACCGCTTAACACTGGGTTGCGAAGATGAACCAATCAATAGTCACACGAAGAGGAAGAACCATAGCTCACTGAACTATTATTTTATAATTTCCTTAGGAGGCCCATTTTAGACCTCAAAATTACCCTAATGAACACTCCTAAAGTTTTTTGAACATTGTCACCATCACACTAATCAAACACAAAAGATGAAAATTTTCAAAAAAGCAACAAAAAAATATTTTTCACCATCTAACTGCCACCCCTAAAACAAAATAGCGTAAGGAGAGAGAATCAGTAGTCTTCATTGTCAGCAAATTTCCCTCCATGAAAAACAAATAAGGGAACAATGGAAATCAACAATGAGCAACTGATGCAACATGACATTATGAATTTTGCAAGAATCAGTTCAATTGATGTCATGACCATTCATCAATCCATCCACAGTCGATCCTGATGGTTGGCACTGGTCCACGATTCATTCTATCACGTCTCTTCTGTAACGATCTGAATGTAGGACTTGTAATTTACCAAGAATGGTGATGCTTGGGTAATTTCTTCTCATAAGGATGTGAAGCTAACTCAATTTTTGTTTTTTAGACTAAAAGTTGGGTGCCATGACATTTTCATTTGGAATGACATTACCAACCATGTCATCAATATGTTTATCGCAATTAACAAGAACATTTTATTCAAGCACCTCACAATTGGATGTAGGTGATGAGGCAACATCAAGATCATATCCATGGCCCACTCTTGATGTCTGCATTATAGGGTTAAAAGAATAAAAAATTCCCTGTCCATTCTTCCCAAGTCCTCCTCTGGTATAAACCCTTTTTCTCATCAATCGAGACACAATAATAGTAGTATAGTTTTCAAAACTGGGTGTGACAAATGCATGTGACGAGTAATGATCAGCAACATCATACTTCTAGCATTCAACATCATCAAGTGTGGAAGAAAGAGAGCTTGGCACCTTAACATCAACTGTCTCCATCTCAAATTTCTGAAGACGACTAACTTCCAATTCAAGTTCATGCTTAGAATCTTGTAGTTTTTGAATGACTTCATCCTTCTCAACCAGCTGCCGAGACAAGGCATCATAATCTTGTTTCAAAAAATGGTATTTCTCCAACATTATTTATTTTAAACAATTAACTTCCATAACATGCTAATTATTTTACTCTTTTAGCTTCTTCTTCAAATTTGAGTCAGAAAAAGACTCAACTTCCTCCTGCAAGTTATCAAGGAGGTCAATCTTCTCTTGAAATTCATTAGAAAGCATCTCGAAATATTTTTCTATGGTTGAATCTAGATGTTCAACATTCTTGATTTTGTTAGCTATTCAAGTTTGCAATATATTTTTAAGAGTTGCATTATTTTGTTTCAATAAAGATACAACTGACTGCAAATGAATGAACCCTTTACGAAGTTCATCTGCTTCCTTCTTCTCACAAAGCTCCTGCAACCTTTTACCCATTTTGAAAAGACCAAATTGAAAATGTACTAGCCACAAAACAAGGTTTACGATGACAACAAAAGTTGTTTTACAGTTCCAAAAATGATACAAACCAAACCAATCTGGATAGATTTACATAACTAGCCAACAAACAACCATCACAAAACATCAACCACATGGACATATCGCCATTCTCCAATGAGCATCACTTGCAAATGCTCTTAATATTTTAAAAATCCTTGGAAATAAAAAATGCGTGCCCAAAAATAGTTTAATAAAAATCATTAAAGAATATCCCTTCTCACTTTTAGTAATATGTTTCCCCTTTTTTTGAAATCAAAAGAAAAACATTTTTATGAAGTTCCTTTCCTTTTTTTAACATCTGGGCATTTTGTTGGAAAATTCTAGGAATTGAGATAGAGTTTCTCAACGTGGTCTCCGAATTGTGTTGAAAATTGAAGCCACACAACCGCCTTCAACCAATTGAAATTACAATGCCAATAAAAATCAAACACATGGTACATCTAACCCTAGTCCTCTATCTGAGACCTGTCTGCTTCCAGGCCTCTGTCGGCGATGGAAATAAGAAAAAATTCATAGGAAACATGTGTTTCTCACATTATCTTCAGTTTGAGGTCTGGTGTGTTGAAATGTTGAATAATTTGTGCAAGAAGACTATCAATAGTTGTCCCATGCAGGTCTTCCAGATCCACCAATTGAAGTTTCATTGATCCTTATATATGGGACCAATTAATAGCAGTTTCATTTTCCTCGCTCTTAGCGCTCTGTAAATTCCTCCAGGATGAAAAGAGAAACCCCGAAGGTAACCACAAAACACTTGCAGAATAAGGTCCAATCCCCCTAACCTTGGAGAGGGCTCTCTCGTTGGGTAAACTATCAATCAAAGACTGGTATGGTATGGATTTTAGACTAGTTATTAAGCTCATAAGGTAGATGACATAAAATTTAATGAAAATTTTTGGGAGAAAGGGCCATTGAAATAAAATATCATATAAAATCAGGGAATGCATGAGAAAACTAGATAACGGAGGCAAGTTAGACGCATATTCCAAGACAATTATCGATTGTATTATAATGGAGAATGAGGAAACATAAAAATATCCAGTCAAATGCAACTAAGCATATGATTATGAATTATGCTACATAAACTAATGACCAAATATTTAGAAGAACCATGACAGAGAAATGAAGAATTCCATCATGTATGAGATCCAAAATTATCTTGAGCATGTAATGATGAATTCAAGACAATAGTTTCAGAAATAGATATGAAATTAACATAAATAAAACACAAACTTGAAACCAAACACCACAGGAATCTCTGAAAATAGAGGCGCAAGCCTGCTCTAAGTTTTTTATTCCAAAAGATAAAACATATAGACTGGGCTTAGTTCAATTAATCCATCAACAACAACTAACTTCATTTTTCTTATGATAATAATTAGAATTACATCATAAAATATCTCATGACCATATACATTGTATCTATTCAATCCATCCAGATGATCGAATCACACACAAATTCAGAAACATACTATTTTTTGGCATAAAAAAAGAAGAAGATAAAATTAATCCTAAACAACATATTCGTCTCTTTAGGAAAATAGCTTAAAAAACAATTTATTCCTATATATTTAATATATATATATATGATAATCCCATCTCAAAGATCTTATCCTGACGTCCAAAAAACCTTGGACTAAAGCAGAATATGGAAACAACACTTTAATTTGTGTTGCGGCTATGCAACAAAATTTCGAACTTGTGTTTGCACATTTCTTCTCGCCCAAATTAAAAAAATAGTTACAAACAATCATTTGAAGCTATGTCATATTCCAACAACCTCCAAAATGAAAAAATGTATCCACGAATTTCCACATTTTCAAATTGAAATCCAAAAATCATCATTTTGTCAACAAAAACTGCGAAAATGGGTCTCTAAGTGAGACATGTAACTCTAAAATAGTAGCACCCGTGTAAAATATGAGATAGGTTGTTGTAGATCATATTTTTTTTAAGAAAAACCTCTCTCATTTTATTCAAATTATTCCCCATCTCCTCAGAAATGGTTCTGCGAAATCGTGGCTAAAAAAGGAAAATACACAATTCGAAAAATAGGCCTTAAAGATGCATTTGAAACTCCCGGTCTATGACACCTATGCAGAAAATGGAAGAGGTTATTGTACTTTAATATTCATTATATAAATGAATAATTTAGTATTTTATATTCATTTCATTTAATTTCGTTAATAATCATTATAAATGTCCTCGATGGGGGTAAGAACCTCAGAGCACGTGGCAACCGAATCCCATGAATGACAACAAATGGATCATCGGTGGAGGTCTGGACTCTCAATCCCTTCATCTCAACTGGTGCAACAAGAGGTGCTCTAGAATATTTTATTGTAATCGTGTGAGAGTTCATTTCGTCTCCAGGAACGAGGGTGGTGTAAGGTCAATGGGCGGAAGGGCGAGGAAGGCCGACATTTGCATGTGCATCTTGATATGATGTTGGGCCCCTGGGTGGTATCATGCATGTAGTGTAAGCGAAGTTGACAGGAATTTAGCACTAGAGGGTGGTATTCGATATTCTTCTGTAACTTTTGGTATGGTGAATTCAGTAGAGTTTTTTTCCTAAGATATCTCGGGATTTACTACGCCTGTATTGTGTCGAAATTGGTAAACGAGGGAACTTGTTATTTCAGTTTTCTATGGTTTTTGGCATGTTTGAGTGGCTGGGTTAATAAAGGTGCCCTAAGATGGTATTGCAAGAGGTATAATTGGACGTGGCAATTTCTCTGGGTGGAATTCCCCATTTCTGAAGCCTGGCCTTGAAATTGGTGCGACTGGTGGTTTGGTGGGTGGTTCTTGGTGGGCAGGGGAGAGAATAGAGCCATCCTCCTGGAATACAAGGGGTCGACATCCTAGTATGGGTTTTTTGGAGATTCTTGGGCAGCATCGACATGGGGCTTGTTCTCCCCGTGTTTTCCTTCTCCAGCTTCTTGCACTCATGTCGTGGTTCCCATCTGGTGGAAATTTGGTAACCACGGTGTAGTGGGTGGCATTTCAAGGCATTCTAAGAGTTTAGAGAGACCTGGCTCTCAAGGGTGGTGTTCGGGGCAAAGTCTAGCGGGGAAAAATTTGAAATTTTTTGGTGTTGGCCCTCCTGATTTGAGCCAAATGAAACAATTTGCGCAACATGGGCGATCCTACCTTCCGGCCATGTCTGACTCTATGGGTTTGGATGAATTGGAATTTGTGTCGGCTGGAGCACGTTGAGGTGGCAATATTGTTGGCCGCTCCCAGCTTGCTGGCTTGTGAACACGCGACGGTTGTGGTGGAGGCAAGCGGGGCTTTGGTGGTGGCAGTGATGTGTGGGCACAAAAAAATCGGCGTCAGGGTGGTGGATGGTGAGGAGAAACCACTAATCAGGTATTTGGATGGCGTACGGCTCTCGGCTAGTAGGAAATTCAACACTGTTGTTTGGAAAACTGTCGGGAGCTAATTCAAACTTTGATGGATCGGGTGGATGCAACGGAACAATTTCGTCAGGAGGATCATGCTGAGTTAATGACCATGCTGGATAGGATGCAATACTTCTAGTGCCAAGATAGGGAGCGAGTGGTGGTGGTCTGGAGAGGCCAAAACCACCTTGAAGAAAAAGTGGAAAACCTGGAGACTTGGCTGGAACACTTCGAAGGGCACGTCCAGTGAAAATTCCGTCCCCTACATCCTCTAGGAACATCCATGGACAACCCATCTTCCATTGCATTTGATTACTAGGATGCTCTCAAGTGTTTTTTATGTAGCATTTTTCATTTGGTGCCTTTGGCCCTCTCATTTGTGGACATTGTCCTTAGCTTCATTTTTGTATTTTTGTGACTTTTTGAAAACATTGGTAATTAAACCCAGTCAGGGTGACACCACCTTCTTTATGCTATGATGGTTGTACATATTTTTCTCTATATGAATAGAATATCAACTTACAAAAAATAATAATTATAAATGACTAATTTAGTAGTATATTCATTTTGTTTGTGTTCATAATTAATCAATATAAACTACTAATTTAGTAGTTTTAGATTAATTTTATGTGTTCATTATTAATCAACATAAATTAATTAGTATGATTTTGTGACTAAATTAAAAAAATTGTCATACAATGTGCATGTTCATCTAGTATTAAAACACAAAGTTACATATGTTAATTACAATACTAGATAATATCAAGTGCAACTATAAACAATTTCAATCGTATAAATTATATTATATGAAATGTCATGTATTACAATATGAGTTTCCAACTTAATATTGGTATGACTACATTTCACACATGAAATATTGTTTCATTACTTCAAAACATTATCATTGTGTTGCCAAGGCATTGTAGGTGAAGTCACCAACTCAAAAGACTTTATCATCAATCTCTATGTGTGTGTCTCATGCGAGATATTTTATTTAAGGGTATCACTAGACTGATTCTCTCCTCTCTCTATCTTTCTGCATTTTTCGCTCCAGTGTTTTGTTCTCCTCTTTCATCAATTCCTTCTTTTGACCATCAATATTGAGTTCCTCTTCTGAAATGAAAGAAGATATAATGCAAAGTATAAGCCATGAATACGATGAAAATTGGAATATAAACTAGCGTAGACTACAAAGGATTTATACGACATATACCTCAATATCATCTATGTCAATTCAATTTTTCCCCATAAAATCAAGAAATTCAAACAAGTTTTCTTCAATTGGGCGATAGTGGCCACTATGTGGCCAAATGACCTGTATAAACAAAAAAAATAAAAACGTCACCATAGAAAAATAACATATTTGGAACTTAATAACAATCATGTCAACTAAGTTACAATCTAAAAGGATCAAGTTGTAGATATCTTGTGAAAACAAATGGAAAGAAAAAGACAACATATAATAAATAGTGTATGACAACTAGCTAGAAAATTGCATCATAGAAGAAACAATTCTAATATGGTTACCCATACATGTGGGTGCGTAACATTCCCCAATGTGCCATGATCCTTAGGGTCCATATGAAGTAAACCCCCTACTAACATAATGATTGATAATTTTCATCTTGGCCTTTCACCTCCTTTGTCAGTGAAAAAAATTTAAAAAAAATCCATCATTAACTAGTTGTACTCCATATTATCATTTTCGCATGTTATCTCCACATACCTACAAAAAATGTCATATATTTCAAAAAAATGGAATTTTGGAATTGTTTCTAAAACTATGTCATTTATACCCCCTTCCAATGTATCTAACTAAATGTACCCACTTGATTTTCTTCTTTCATATTCATTTACATCCTAAAAAGTATTCGTTTTAAAAACAAAGACAACCCCAATATCCCCAGATCTTAATGTTTATCCATAATTTCCATAAACCATGAAAATTAATACTCTCTTATGATCAACATTGTACAACAATGAATCTACACAAAACTAACTATTCGTATAAAACAAAAATGAAGCTATTAGTATAAAACAAACAAGAAAGCTGCACAAAACTAACTATTCGTATAAAACAAAAATGAAGCTATTGGTACAAAACAAACAATGAAGCTACACAATGGAGCTTAATTTC
Organism: Pinus albicaulis; assembly: GCA_034641835.2. Classification (NCBI taxonomy): domain Eukaryota; kingdom Viridiplantae; phylum Streptophyta; class Pinopsida; order Pinales; family Pinaceae; genus Pinus; species Pinus albicaulis. Next base: position 1,131,633,461 of record CM076578.1, on the reverse strand, counting down.
TATTGGTAACTACATAAAATAGATATGAAGTTATTGGTATAAAACAAACAACAATGAAGCTACACAAAACTCTCAGTCAATCGGTATAAATTCCAAACATAATGAGAAAAGGAGAAGTGCATCATTCTCTACCATGTTTTCTACCAAATAAAATGGTAAAAATACTAGAGGAATACTCTCTTCTTTACAATGAATTTTAATAAGAATAAATGGATATTAATCTCTTTATATTATATTTTAAGAAATCCATTTGCATTCCAATGCTGAAGCACCTCCACATAACGAGATATAACATTTCAAGTTTCGGCATACGCCATATAAATCCAGGATGATACTTCCATAAATAAGAAAATGAATTAGACCCAGAAAAATCACATACTTGTGACAATAAAAGGTATGCAAAACATTGGTTATCTTGCACAGATAAAAAAGTTTCATTGTTTTCCTTGCGGATCATGTAGCCAATACCCACTCATTGAAGGAATTGAACGCAAGACAGATAAACTGAATAAATAGGAATACACTTTATCAAAAAAAACCAAAATAATACCTCAACCCAAAACAAAACTCATACTACAATAGAAACAATAAAATAAAGCTTATTGATATGCGCATAAATTGAAAGAGCAATGATAACAATCACACAAGAATGAGAGTTCAAGAGAAAATCAAACTGTACACTCTATATTATATTAGGCATATACAAGAGTATAAAATTGGTTTATAGAAATATTTTGAGTTAGGAGAGTGCTAATATTTCACCCACCTCATTCTAATAAACTTACATATATAATAAATATTGGACCAAATCAACTAGGCCTAAGTCTCATCACTCAACTAGGTTACTAAATTACATCATTCAAGAATAACCTAGTAGCCACAAAAGCACTTTTCGATACAAAGAAAAAAATGGGTTATTATGAGTATTGGATCCATTTTTTGTTTTCCTCCTACACCTTATTTGGATGGTCTTTATAAATTTCTCATTCAATCTAATTCGACACCTTATAAGTTTTATCTTGTTTTATGTCTTGTATATTTCTCTTGGTTCAAAATCTAGATTTTATAACAAACATGGAAAATCTTTCCTGGACAATAAACGTCGAAACCTAGTATGATTTTCCACAATCTTGCATGGTAACAATGTTAAAAGACAAATTGTTGATATTTTTGAGTTAAAGAAGAAATTATTAATCCTTTTACCCTTTTCTATGTATCACCAAAAGAAAAACAGAAGTAGGGCATGTTACATCTATATAACAAGAGATATTATTAACCCCAAATATATAATTAATGGCAGTTGAATCCTTGGGCTACCTAATATATATCACATAGAGTGGAAAAGGTTTAATTAAAGGCACTCCCCTCCCTAAACAAGGAACCAGACAACCAATTAATGGGAAATTTATTGATGATTCCTCACATCCCGGGGGAACATGAATGAGTGGAAAATATGATGGACTGCCTTCAAACCTACCCAAATATAGGATCATGAATTCAATGTGTCAAAACATAACCAAGTGTTCCAGAAAATTCTTGTGAGACCACACTAGTTTGTTAGCCGATAAACTTTGATCCTGTATTCAATAGGGTCAGAGATATAAATTCATTGGTATCCCCTTCAACTTCCAGGATTGACACGAGAATATTTTGGACATGGTCATTCAAGGAGTGGAAAAGTAATTAATTAATTTTTGACCAAGGTAATGGCTAAGACTACTAGTTTTAAAATATGAACTAAGGTTCTAGCCTCCACCCTATCTAGATTCATCCTGTGGGGTTCATCATCTAATGCATAGCAACACCATGAGAAATCTCTCCAAAAATATATGGGCTAATAAGGGAGGAGGAAGAGGCTTCCATCACATCAACATGAACACCTTATATTGCATCTGAGGAGACATGATGTATAGGATTCATCAAATCGTATTACTAGGGCTCAAGACTTATATTTTTTTATTTTTGTGTGGGTTTCTTGAAGTTCAAAAACTGGTTTTTATAACAAACATATCCAATATTTGTGCACAAGTACTTCATCTTGTTGACCACTGTCTCATAACATTCATTCATAAAGGGGTTTTACAATTATAAAAATTAGATTCAATATATTGCAGTTATATGGGGGCATTTATATGTATTGGGGGTTCTAAAAAAGGTATTTAGTAAAAATAGGGGATACCTAGTAAAAATAGGGTTTTTTTATTTGAAATATGTATTAGGAATGGGCTTCAATAGAAGAATTTTGAAAGAAGACTAATATTCTAATAATATATTCCTAAGGGAGGGCTGAGATTTTAGGAGTGATTGTTCTCAGATTTGGCAACATATATCACTGTTTTCAGACGGACAGATTGGATATCAGTCATCATATTCTGAAGCTAAGATAATATGTATGTTTCTTGTATAAATTTGAGGCCAAATTCTATATAATGCGCGACATCATTAAAGGGTTCAAAATTTGTATAGGAGGCAAACATTTTGTACCTTCTTTCTGAGTTTATACCAGTTTATACCAGTGGGACGAGATTGGTCAAAAGTTGTCACCAAGTGAAGCTCCAGTTTCCTTGATCTTCCTATATTATTAAAAGCTCTTTGAATTAAGAAACAAAATTTATGATTTCCTCTTATTTCCTCTTGTTGTAGTATTTCCCTTACTGTGCACACCAAGTGTTTGATGAAATTATTGCACTCTAACTGTTTGTAAAAATTTGCCAAAGAAAGTTTGTTTATGAAGGAAAAATTTGCATAATTTTGAATTGGTACATCACAGTGGTATCAGAGCATGCTCCTGGCCAGCTGTGGTACTAGAATATATTAAAAAGAAGAATTCTGGAACTAGAATAAGAAGGTCTAAGGTAACTAGGAAAAAAAACGTTTCCAAATCAGAAAGTTTAAGACTATAGCGAAGCATTCATAAAGGTAACAAAAATATTGGAAGCCTGGGTATCATAAAGGGTTGCCAAGAAGGGAAGAAGTAATGACAAACCTGAAGTTGTTACAAACAGGACTGAAGGCTTAGTACATTTAGTTGAGAAAACATATGAGGATGAAGACATGGAAGCAGTTGATTCCGTAGAGGATCTAGATGTTCTTGAAGCTTTTAAAAATACATTTAGAGGGAGCCAAAAGGTAAATAAAGTTATGAGAAAGATGGTAAATCCTACAAAAGAGACAGCACTATATTTGAAGGTGAAGTCCAAGATTGAGATATCAAGGACAAATTTGGAAGAATTTTTCTTGTTGAAGAAACGTATAGGATAGGTAGGAAAACCCAACTTCCATTGCATTTGTTAGTATGAATCTAATCACAAGTGTACGAAAAAGGCTCACTTTAGCCGTGCATAACAAACAACCCTAACAACAAAGATGGCTGCCAATATCTTTAGATATACAATTAGTTGACCAAGATAAATGCTGCAAAATCTAGATCTATGCATTAAAAGACATTAAGCAGTGAATAAAAACAAGAGTTGCTCCATGCATCCAATAGACAAGACAAGAATATGTTTAAAGAATCTTGTATTTATGGCACCTGGGAGGAGAACTTAGAAGGATGTTACCAGTCCTCCTCAATGGGATGGGTTCTTGTAAGTCCTCAGCACTTCAGATCTAAAATTCCTCTCTCTTTATGGTGTAGAAAACCTAGACAAAAATGGAACTCAAAGGGAGCTCACAAGAAAAATGGTAGCAAAATATGACAATGATGGTGGATCAAAGTCAAACCAAAAGTATAGATCCGGAGTGATCTTTAGGCAACAAAAGGTAGTGATTGAATGGAAAAACCCTTCTATTTATAACAAAATATTGAGTTAGTCTAGATATTAGTGCATAATTACAATATTATTAACCAAATCAAGATCCAACTTTTATGGAATATTTTGTTATATTTGTTGGAGGGAAAAAGAATTTGACTTGGGTCAAATCCCTTTATTTGTAAATAATAAATAAACAAATGATTTATTTATTATTTTAAGGATGTGGTTAAGTAATAATCAAATAAATAATGATTTATTTTAATTATTTATGAGTGATTTAGTCAAATTTAACAAGGAATATTATTTAAATAAGGTTTAAATAATTATTCCTAGAAAATAATAAGATAAATAATAATTTTTCTAATTAATTTTCTTGTTTTTGGTAAAATATGACCAAGAATATTAATTAAATTGTTGTTTAGCTAATTATTCCTTAAGGAAAATCAAACAAATGTGGTTTTATTTCATATTTCCTCATGTGTTTCCTGTTTAGACCATAAAAAACTTAATAAAGGTGGTTTACTAAGTTATTTTTCATAGTGAAAGCAATTTTACTTAGGGTAAAATTGGTCTTACATGGTGTACTTAGGTCCATATAATAGTAACAGGTTAGATGACCAAAAAATGGTGTAACAGATTGCCCCCCAACGTGCGAGCATTAGGAACTAATCATATGACCGAAGTACATTGTAAGAACTCAATCACTAGACATCGAAGGGGAAGTCAGAGAGAGATAAATATAAGGTAGACCAAAGTGCTAGAGGACTATACCCTGGGGAGGAGAGACTTACAGGTGCGACAAGTCTCTTTTATGAGTGAGTACCTGTGCTATAGGCCGCGGGGGAGGCATACCTATGCCCGCCGAGACAAACTAAAAAGAATAATACGTCCAGTAAACAAGGGACTGAACAATATAGTAATGCTGGCATAAACATGAGCCAGGTTAAAAAATGATAATGAATCCCACATACATACTGTTCCTGGGATAACAGCCAGGACTTATACAATAATATCTGAGTACATGAGATATAAGTACAACCAAAGTGCCCCTGTTAACAGGAAAGGGCTCTGAAAATCTGACTGATACATGCAAACTAAAAGGCGTTGCAAGCGGCTGAGGCTAACATCATCAAATCTATGGAGCTGCATCGAAGGCTGTACTGAAGAGGTCATCCAGGCATGTGGGGGGCTTCCTAAAGGGCCACCCCCTCATGAGGTCTAAAAACATCTCACACACACCCGAGAATCACCGGTATCATTTGCTGCATCACTGAACCATCAAGTATACAGATCTCGATCATGCTATAAGGAGCTGGAGCTGAGAAAAAATCAAGTCAAAGGGAAATAAGGAGTCCCTTTGCTTGATCCGAGGCACCGAACAAGAGTGGAAGTTGGAACCAAGGGACACCGCACTCTAGACCTGTCTTTTGGAATGAATGATCTGATGTCGAAAAAAGGAGGTCCACCATATATGAGGCAATAAGGGATCCTCGACTAAGGCACGAGAGAAAATAGTAGAGCGATTGACAGACTAACACCATGGATGATGATGAAATGGGGGGTAATGAGTAGCAGATGAACGACTTCCCTTGTTAGAGCATAAGGGCATGGATGACCTGGAAGCGACTGACACAATATCAAAGGGGATAGGGGACAGTAGGACTGAAGGCCATGATGTGCGACATGAGAGAGGAACCAAGCAATGAAGGATGGAGGACTATGGCGAGATACAAAGGGACTCGGGATAGAATCCATGGATGCAGTGATGACTCAACTCGGATGCTCTAAACAAGGGAGACTCGATGATGCTGCCACACAGAAAAGGTCCAATGGGAACCATAAAAACATGAGTACAAGATGGCTACTCACAACGAAAATTAACACGAGCATGGAAAAGTATGGAGGCAAAGTGATGCCCCAAGTAGAAGTGTTGCAAGTGAAGAAATTCGATTTTGAGGAGAGGTGAAGTGACCTTTCTTGGACAAAATGTGTCCTGGTGAAGTGACCCTTCTTGGACAAAATGTGTCCTAGTGAAGTATCAAATCACGAAAAAATAACAGATACCCATTTGGGAGCTTGGTGAGAGCTTTCCAACGGTACAAACAGTTTGTCAAAATGAGCTACGGTTTGGCTGCAGCAGGCGAAAGAAAAATCCGAGGTTTCTCTTTTAATAAGGCGTTTTCCCTCCAAATTCACTCATTTGCAAGTGGAGTTGTGGTGAATGTAGAGAGGAGAGAAGGCCCTAAATCTTGCAGTGATCGTAGCGGACAAACCAACAGTTGGAATCGAGATCCTTCAGTTGCAGGTAAGAGGCCTAACCCTACTCTTTCATTTTAGTGGATTGAAAGTTCAGTTTAGGTACCCAGAGCTCATGAACAGGCCAGGTCACACTTTTTGTGGTCTGTTTTTCGACCTGCCTAGCAGGTACTGGGTAGAAAACTGCGACCTATCCTAGGAAATGACCTGAAAAGTGCGACCTGTCAAAGAAAGGGGGCTTCAATGCTGTTTTTGGCTAAGATCTGGGATTTTTATGGTTGAGGGGCATAGGTTCCCCCAAGCATGTTGTGGTCATGCCAAAATGTATTTCGAAAAAGGGGAATCTAAACACATGTTTATGATGTGGTGCACCATTTTTTTTCGTTATGTTTATGCAATTCGAGAAAGGAACTAGAGGATTACCAATCTCTTTGGTACCACATATATGAAGCAAATGGACTAAGTTTCTGGGTTGGCATACATGGTGTTACTATCCCCAAGAGTGGATTTGGAGATAATGAACTGGTCCTCTCTTAGAAAACCCATAGGTTGGTAAAAAACAATGTCTAGGGGACTGGGTTGCTGATGCAAGATGAAGGAATGATGAGGGGTATCATCCCTAGAGTGATCTGAAGTGATATGGGACTCTAGAGATTCTTCTAAATGGGGAAGAATAAAGTTACTAGAGTCGACATGATGAGATAAACTAGGAGAGTTGTGGAGAATTACTTCTCCTGGTCTCTCAAATATGGGTGCCCCCTTACCCAAATATTAGGTGTTAATGTAATGGCCACAAGGTGTATGTGGTTTGAATGCATGGGTTCGATGTAAGGGGGGATAGATAAAGTCAGTGGTGGTGACTACCTTCCATAATGTCATCATCGTAATAGAAGATGGGGTGACTGGTGGAAAAAATACCACCTGACACGGCGAAGTTACCTGACTCATCATCATGAGAAGAGAGGTTCACATGTGCATCGTCACAAGGGGTGACAAAAAAAAAGTAGATGAAGGATCCACCGATGTTGAGCCCAAGGTGATCACTGAAGGGAGGTCAGGTGAAATAAAAGGGGAAGTCCCAGGGGGGTCTTCCACCATGGATCTCATAGATGATGACAGGTAGTGGACAGTGGCCGAAGACTCTGTCATTTCGACATTAGGAGGGGAATGTCAATGGGAGCGGGTAAATCCTCAAGCTGGCCTGAAGCATACTGCGCAAGAATGGGAGAGGCAGACTGGTTCTGTTCAATCTCGTACTCCCGAACTACCTCCAAAGAGGTGCGGTAACATGTGAGGCGGGTACAGTGGTGGGAATAATGGCATGGAGATCACACAAAGCACAGGGTTGGTTGGTGTGAATAGTCTTAGGGTTCTTGGCTGCAGTCGAGGAAGAAACAGAGGCTTCAGGGACCGTAGACTTAGGGAATGCAACATTAACCATGGGCTTGATACGAGACAACTCAACACAGGTATGGGTGGCATGACCGACGAAATCAAACAAAGCACGAGGATTTGGAGGTGGAGAAGGTGCAGGGTCAGTCGAGGCAGCCTTGCCTTTTGATGCCCTCTTGCAAGCTTTGCCCTTTTTACCCAAAGTTGTCACAACAGGAGAAGGAACCTGTTGAGGTGGCTGAGGCACTGTAGCAGCGGGAGAAGTCATAGGGACCAGTTGAACCGGGGTCAAAGCAAGGTAAATTTTAGGTTGACTAGGCAGGGTAGAGGATGGGGGATCGAGGTACCAGACGGGAATCCCCAAGGTCAGGTTTGGAAGAGATAGGGTAGCCATGAAAAATACCGATAACACTCCAGGAGGGGAAGCTAGGAACGGTATCTGAACGAAGGGGTAATGGCTAGGAGAGATGGCTCCGAGATGGTTAATGCCTAGAGGAACCATTCCAAGAGGGTAGAGAGGCTCATGGATACCAGCTGTAGGTGAAGGGCCAGGAGGAGGAGATCTAGAAGGCTGAATCGAAGCGCTAGGAGTAGGTTGCGGAGGGCGAGGCTGTTGACTAGCTGAAGCGGGCCGCTTGAGGGAAGCCAGAAACGATTGCATCATGCAAACATTCGATGAGCTGGGATCAGAGACAAGAGGAGGAAGACCAGGGAATGTACCAAGCAAAGAGGAGTCTTTGTATACTCCGGGTGAGACATTGGTCAAGGGATCGACAGTTTACTTATTTGCCACCAAAGATATGATGGAATCAGGGG